>JAGFPH010002096.1:173437-197392 GCA_018207615.1 Philaenus spumarius | reverse complement strand
CCGTTAGAGTGAGCACACCTATATACATGGTACTTCCGGTCAAAAATGTGGTCTACTTCCGGTAAATTTTTTTGGCTAAGGAACTCGTCCAAGCGACTTAGACAACCAATGTGTGTACCGAATTTGGACCAAATCGGACGTAAAATGCGTCCGTTAGACTGCGCACACATATATACATAAACTTACTTCCGGTGAAAAATTTGGTCTACTTCCGGTAAATTCTTTGGCTAACCTACCAGTTCAAGCGACTTAGAAACCCAATGTGTGTACCAAATTTGAACCAAATCGGACGTAAAATGCGTCCGTTAGAGTGCGCACACCTATATACATAAACTTACTTCCGGTGAAAAATTTGGTCTTCTTCAGGTAAATTTTTTGGCTAACCTACCAGTTCAAGCGACTTAGAAACCCAATGTTTGTACCAAATTTGGACCAAATCGGACGTAAAATGCGTCCGTTAGAGTGCGCACACATACATGCATAAATATATACATACATATATGTATACATATATATATATATATTTATGATTTTTAATGACACCCCAAAACGTGTTCTGGGGACCATGATCGGTGCTCATTTGCTACTCCCGACCTTGGATCTCACCATAAGGGCCACTGCAATAACTCATTTTTCCTATGGAAATTCGCTAATAAACACTAATCATTAAATAAATAGTTAACAGGTAACAGTACTAAAATCAATAACTCCATACACGATCAATAAATCCACGATAAACTTTGTTTCACCAAACGTGAAACAACGAGAACAGCGTAACACAAAATCTCACTTATTCAAGTCATACATTCCAGATGGCGCGCTCCGTAAGACAATGGACGGACACTCAGCGCAATGGTAGGCCTACATATTTCAGGACAGCCCGTGAACACTAAATCAGGTTTACCTTATATCAAACGAAAGTATAGAATTTACAGTAAAATCTAAGTAAACAACAAAGTACAAGTATATCGATTTGTACTAGATAATACATCGATTACAAAATATGCTTGCTCATTGGTTGACAAACTGTCCAATCGTGAGGGTTTACAGAAAACTTCGTATCTAAGAAACTGTAAGAGTGACGAAAGATTGGAAATCAGCGTTAGAAAGTTCAAATCTTGACAAATAAAAAGGAGCGCTTATATTCTTTTCAAAACAAATCCGCCCAACCATTATGAGCCTTGGAAAAATAACAAGTTTTGTATCTTTTCTTTGTGCTTTCTCGCGCAGCGTCAGCTTTTTAGACAACTGCAATTTCAAAACGATGATTACATTTGTAAGTGTACGTTTTAGAACCAATTTTTAAATCCATAAATTAACGTTTAAAACATTTCCTGTCCAATGGATTTTGTTTTATTGAGATTGGATGATTTTTAGTGGGTGAAATATTCAATGCAATCAGACGATACAATAGTGCTGTCTGCCGCTTGCTCGGCGCACAGAGACGACACTATAATGTTGTCTGGCGCTTGTAGGGTTAAATCAAACATAGAAATCGGACCTTAAAAAAATCTTTTCCACCAGACCTGTATCCGCCACTGGTGAAAATTCAAGAAAACATAAAACTTCCATTCTTAGACGTATGTATGTATTTTAAGGGGGCACTTCACCTTTAAAAAAATGTTCTTTATTTTTAAAGCAAACCTAATCATTTTATGTTTTATAATATGAGTGTTGGTTATAGTGACTTTTCCATAAGTTTTGGCCTTCCAGGGGAGGGGGAGGGGTTAATTTTTCCGGATTTAACTAGGCTACACTGTGGCAGACATAACTCAAGTTGTATTTGAGATAGCCTCATTTTTTTTTTATTTTGAAGAGGGCATTCCATTCTACAACCTTAGTACTGTATGGATATTAAATTACGGGTTTAAAAACCAACCTAGTTTCGTACTGACACACCTAAACTATGCGTTTAAAGCTAAGATTTTTGTATAATTGACTATCGATAACTATTATTATTACGTTAATTAATTTTTGATAAATTAACGTACTGTCCAAACAATAACCCCGTTGTCATCATGAACCCCAAAACATCGGTGATACTGGCAGCAGTAACCCTGACGGCCCTCGACCTGACCCAGGATCTTAGACGAAGCGTCGAGAACGTTCCACTTAAATAACGAAGATGGACGTTTATAAGAGACTTTTTTATGCCAATTTTTAGAGGATGTTTTAAGCTAATTTGTATACAAATTTCATTTCTTAAATGTTATAAATACAGATTTTGTGTTAATTTGAATATTTCAATTGCGTTTTTCCCAAAATGCCCATTTTCACTGTATAAAATTTAAATATCCGTAACTTTAAAAAAAAAATCATAGGGATATGATTTTTGCACTAAATTGTTTGTTATTTAAAGCTTAATTCAATATTATCAAAAACTAAAAACCGGAAATCCCTTTTTGCTTTCCGCCTCACATATAAGTACTACTGATATTTATCGTTTACAGGTGATATTTTAACATTTAACAATTTAAGACTGGCTCATGGACGATGTAGCTACGAAGGAGAGAGACACCTACAAGGAGGCTACTTGGACTGGGATCATATTTACTCTCAAATCAGGGTTTTACGGAGATTGCATAGAAAGGACTGAAACAGACAACACAACGGTTACTATTAGATTTTTAATCAATAATGTTTGTGTATCAATCCACGTAAAAGGTTTGGTTGTAACAGTTAATAAAACAATTTCTTACTGGAAGGTTTGCTTTCTTAACCAACTTGATTTATGTTTCTTCAACTGGATTAACTCAGTATTTCTAACGTCAAGGTCGTTAGCGGTCAAAACCCTCCTTGAAACCCCAAATTTAGTAGTAAAAATTAATACTAGAATTAAAAAGTGCAAATTAAATTATAAAATAGACAACACAACAGAGGATAAAGCAACATATTTTACATCATTGTGCATTGCATGCATATGATACTGATATTTAGATTTGCTTGATTAAACTACAACGTACAATAAACATGGATGCAGTAGGATACAGACTTACTCTCTTGTGGGCTTGATCTTATCTAAAATAAGAAAACTATGAAGGTTCAACAAAAATACTTTACTCTAACAAAACACGCAATGCATTGTGTATTGTAAATATTCCCAATACCGGGGATGGCGTGCGAAGCACGCAATGCTCTGTGTATTGAATATACTCCCAATATGGACGTTGGCGTGCGAAGCACGCAATGCTCCGTGCATTAAAACTTCTCCCAATACGGGGGTTGGCGTGCGTGCATTTTGTATTGAAAATACACCCAATACAAGGGTTGGCGTGCGAAACACGCAATGCATTGTGTATTGAAAGCACTCCCAATACGGGGGTTGGCGTGCGAAGCACGCAATGCATTGTGTATTGAAAATACTCCCAATACGGGGGTTGGCGTGCGAAGCACGCAATGCATTGTGTATTGAAAGTACTCCCAATACGGGCGTTGGCGTCCGAAGCACGCAATGCTCTGTGTATTGAATATACTCCCAATACGGGCGTTGGCGTGCGAAGCACGCAATGCTCTGTGCATTAAAACTTCTCCCAATACGGGGGTTGGCGTGCGTGCATTTTGTATTGAAAATACACCCAATACAAGGGTTGGCGTGCGAAGCGCGCAATGCATTGTGTATTGAAAGTACTCCCAATACGGGGGTTGGCGTGCGAAGCACGCAATGCATTGTGTATTGAAAATACTCCCAATATGGGGTTGGCGTGCAATGCACTGTGCGACGATCGCTTCTCATAGTGTTCATTGTCAAGCTTACATGTGCTTATTTAGGAGTGATTGTGTTTAATGGGTTTACACTCAAATCCCCGGTCCTGACCTGACGCCCCCCCCCCCGAAAAGTTTTCCTGGCTACGGCCTTGTTGTGAACAAAGGTTTTGAACATAAAAGGATCGTAACTTATTTTAGAAATAATAAGTGATACATGTATTTTAATGCTAGCATTTCAAAACCAAATTACCACACAGTACTAAGTTGCCATCTTGTAAAGTGTTAAAATCAAAAATAAATTGCTAATTTTGTATCTAATTACCTAAAATGATTTTTTCTTGCATTATATCTACAAAATGAGTAAAAAAATATTAAAGATGTTTTAATTGACCGAGCGTAAGCGAGGTCTCCGTTTTAACTCGACCGTTCGGCATTCGTTTGTGTGTCTGTTTCACGATTACGGCCAAACGCCTTGACCGATTTTGATGATTTTTTGCATGAATGTTCCTTATTCCTAGGCCGAGCCATGTATATATACTGTTTTTTTCCATTTTTCATTTTTAACCACTTAAATAAAATAAAAATGGTGGCCGCACCGTTTCTCTCAGTGTAAGCCTTTTTCCACGAATTTAAAAACTAATACAATTTTGCTAAAAGCAAATTAAATTTTAAACAAAATTGTGTTCTTGAATTTTTCCGTATCTCTAACGGTAAGCTCACAAAATGGCCGTAAACTTCGAATTTGTTAAAAATCGTCCAAGTTTTTGTATTTCAACCTTGTTTTTATAAGTTTATTCTAAGCCAATTCAAAAGTGTTCCATAGCTTTTTTGTAGATAAAGGTTTGAAGAATACATATATGCCAGTAAAAAATTATTGAAGTAAAATTAAGAAGGTTATTAGCTCAAGAAACAATCACGTTCAGTAACGAAAGGAAAATGTTTAACTTTAGGCCTACATAAAAAGTAGTAAACATTATTGTAATTTTTTTCATAAATGTAAAAAAGTTTCGTAATTTAGTTGTAAATATAATTAATGAATTCATTTTCAGTATCCAGGTCACTGATTTATTAAAAATAAAGTTTCTTACCTTATTTTGTTCCGTCACGTGACCTCTTCTTTATATTCTTTAGTGACGCGTTTCGGGACTTTTATCCCATCATCAGACACAAAATTACTCAATCGAGGTCGTCATACATTAAATTCATAAAAAAATTCATAAAGAGAACGTACCTATCAGGCCTTTAATAAATTTTACTACAGCACCAAGCTACAAAACCGCCAAAAAACTAGTTACAATTTTACGTCACAACTTGTTATTAGAAAATAACCACAGCATTAGAAACAGTACTGATTTCATTGCGGGACTAAATGAAATTAAACTTCAGCCTAACTATAAAATTGCTTCATTTGATATTACTAACCTTTACACTAACGTACCCATCCAGGAAACAATAGATATTGTGCAAAAACTCCTCAACAAAACCAACTTACTAAATTCCCATAAAATCTCCGAAATAATTAACCTATTAAAAGTAATACTGAAACAGAATTATTTCACCCACAATGGGAAATATTATGTCCAAAAAGACGGACTAGCAATGGGATCGCCACTTTCAGGTCTTTTAGCGGACGTATTTTTGAACAACTTTGAAAACGTATTTCTGCTGTCCGATTCGAACAAGTTTAGCAACCAAATTCTGTATTACACCAGATATGTGGATGACACATTTATAATTTTTAACGGAACTTTTAGGCAATTAGAACAACTAAAAAAGTATATCAATTCAATAACCCCAAAAATACAATTCACATTAGAAATTGAAAAAGATAACAGTATAAATTTTCTAGACATAACCGTCACAAAACAACAAAACAAGTTTCGGTATAAGATATACAGGAAGCCAACCACAACAGACATCACTATACATTCTGATTCCCATCATCCATTACCTCATAAGATGGCAGCCTATAACAGTCTGATCAATAGATTAATGACAGTACCATTAGAGCCTCACGATTTTCAAGAAGAATTAGATACGATAAAATATATTGCCACAAGAAACGGTTATGGAAGCTCAATAATTGACAAACTTCTCTTAAAACACAAGGTTAGATCTGGATCGCGTCCCAAAGAGAAAGAAAAAACGGTCTTCGTATCGACTGAATATGGCAACATCTTACCTAAAATAGTCACTTCTACCTTCCATAAACTTAACAGAACTATAGCATTCCAAACCAGTAACACCATCAAACAATTTTTTCAACCCCAAAACCCAAGACATATAGAAGACCAAACAGGTGTGTATAAATTGACTTGCGACGATTGCGAAAAGGTTTACATAGGCCAAACCGGGAGAACATTTAAGACTCGATTTAAAGAACACTTGCCAAAAAGATCAATTTCAGGCAACAAATCGAATTTTGCCCGCCATCTAATTGATGAAAACCATAGTTACACGAGCCTGGAAAATAACCTGAAACCAATTAAAATATGTACCAAAGGGAGATATATGAACGCAGTCGAGGAGTACGAGATCTATAAGGCGTTCAAATCTAAAGATGTAAACGGCGAACACCAGTTATTAAACGACCAGCTGAGTTTTGACTCGAATACGTTATATGATACGGCGATAAGAATCCAGAAAGCCCGCGGTAATAACAGGTTCAGAGTGCGTGAGACAACAGACTGACAGTTGCCGGCCGGTCGCCAGAAGGTGTACACCTAAACGTGAAATGTACTATGTGTGTTTTGTGTAATTTAATTTTAATGTATGACGACCTCGATTGAGTAATTTTGTGTCTGATGATGGGATAAAAGTCCCGAAACGCGTCACTAAAGAATATAAAGAAGAGGTCACGTGACGGAACAAAATAAGGTAAGAAACTTTATTTTTAATAAATATAATTGTATAAAAATATTTATCAATTTCAAATTTCTTATTTTGAAAACACCAGTTTTTATGTTCCTACTACAAAACTGCTAACAAAACTAGGCCTGTTTTGAATAGTAATTTAGGAATATATCATTTGCCCAAAAATGACATATTATTATAAGAAAGTGTAGAGGATAAATCAAAGAATTGAACTGTATACCTGTAAATTATCATTGTAAATTTCATAAAAGTATTTGACTTAGCTTTACTTGAATTACAAAATGAGATGAAACAAATGAAACCTCGCGGCGATAAAGGACATACAAAAAATGACCGTAGGACACCGTGGGAAGTGTTGGTTCATGGGTTGAGATTACTATCACGACGTTTTAACATCGTTTGTTTTCATTATTTCTAATATTGGAATATGATATGGAACTTAAGTTAACTTATGATACATTGTTAAGTTTGAGTTATTTAAGTATTTAAATATTTAATTGTATGTTGTCCCTCTATAACGCGATATTTTCAGCTCTATCTTACGCATTATTAACCTAAATAAAACACAATGCCTCTAAAAGAAAATCTTTAGCAGTTAAAGCTTAAGAAAAGAAATAAAAACGAGAACTAGAAATACCGGAATCGCGAGAATTGTAAATAATGTTTTACTGGCTAAACCTTGTGCTTACTTCCTTACTGGCACACTATTTTTAACCTAAGCTCAAAACCACATTTGTTATTTCAACGAGCGAGGTCTACTGTTCACAGAACTACTAGTAATTTGTTTTGGGATATTTTCTTGAAAATTCTGCTCTAAATAACCCATATTTTATTTGGTCCTTTTGTGTCTAACAAATTGAATATTATGTATGTGTGAATAATACTAATGTTACAAAAATGTATTGATAATATAAACAATATGACTTTACCAGTTTTGTATATAAATAAACTTAATAGTTTAATAGCGTACCTTTATTGAAAAAAACATCAATTATTTCTATTCCTTGCCATATATATATATCACTATAATATAATATTGATATTCATTTTACTTTCTCATTATACTATAGTATAGAGAAAGTATAGTGATAGCAAAAAGTCGACGTTGAGATTTTTGTGAAAATATCCGTTTTGGGACTCCCTGAGTCCAAAAAAGTGGTTTTTACAAAATGTCTCTCTTTCTGTATGTATACAACGCTAGAGAGAAAACTATTCAATCGATTTCGAACAAATTTGTACCAAACATGTCAATTAGGCATTATATATACGCACGTAAAAAAGAAAAAAAAGTTTTGACAAATTTTGAAAAACAGCAACATTTTCGGCCAAAAAACTCCCAAAATCAGATATTATTATTAGCTAAACGAGAATTTTTTGAAAAATGCGGCTTTTTGCATAATATGGTAGGGTACATTAAGGGCTACAAATAAGGAAAATTTTTATCAAAATCGTTAGAGCGTTTTTTTTATAAAAAAATATAACTGATTTTTTGGGGGTGTTTTTCGCTAAAAATAGGGTTGTTTTTAAAAAAATTTCAAAACGTTTTTTCGTGCATCTATATACCTAATTGACAAGTTTTATGCAAATTTGTTCGAAATCGATCGAATGGTTTTCTTTCTAGCTTTGTATACATGCAGACAGACAGACATTTTGTAAAAACCACTTTTTTGGACTCAGTGGATCCCAAAACGGATATTTTTACAAACATCTCAACATCGATTTTTTTGCGATCACTATATTTTCTCTATACTATAGTATAGTGAGTAAGTAAAAGTGTCACGTTAGATTAACTCAGGTTGTAAATAGTGAGGTGTCGAGGTCGCTAAAACATGCATTCTTTTAAAAGCAAATAGTCTTCTTAAATAACCAAGTGTGCGCCTCATACCCGACCATAGCACGACAGATAGCTTTAAATACAACCCACTTAGCCGAGATATACAGTTTCCTCACTCCGGGAATGTGTCCAAGAGGGGTCTCCTCTCTTTTAATTTGCTTACCACCTCAAGCCCCTCCCATAAAATTTTCCCCGTGTTCTGACATTAATTCAAATATAGGATCACCAAAAGTTATCCAAAGTTATTTAAACAAATTTTAAAATAGCCTATATTACTTCGAAGACATTTTTGTCATTTAATCTAACATTTTAACTTAAAAAATTAATAAGGTGAGTGTAGGGGTTTAATATTTTTCAGGTTGGCAGCTCTAAGTAAACAACCTCCTTAGATATGACTTAAACATTTCCCTTTTCACTATATCTCACACGGGCGTCACCGCCGGGGGAGCTTAATGGGAAATATAATAATTAATTTGTATTGTTTTAGGGGTTGTTTTTACATTTTTACCAATTAACAGCACGGTACAAAATGAAACTATGATTTACATAGTATATATGTACTAGCTGACCCGGCAATGCTTCGCTATTGCATAATTATTTTGGTGAATTAAATGCGACAAATTATCGTGATTTAGTAACTTTGACCCTCAAACCCCCCCTAAGATTTCAAATTTTTTAAAACCCTTTCTTAGTGAGCACCTATGGTCCTAGAGGAAGCTACATACCAAATTTCGTTCTAATCCGTTCAGTAGTTTTTGAGAAATCTTGATTTAGTAAATTTACCCCCCCAAACCCTCCTAAAATTTCGAATTTTTTAAAAACATTTCTTAGTTAGCACCTATGGCCATAAAAGAAGCTACATACTAAATTTCGTTCCAATCCGTTCAGTAGTTTTGGAGAAATCTAGATTTTTAGTTAATTTGATCCCCCCAAACCCCCCTAAAATTTCGATTTTTTTAAAACCCTTTCTTAGCGAGCGCCTATGGCCCTAGAGGAAGCTACATACCAAATTTCATTCCAATCTGTTCGGTAATTTTGGAGAAATCGTGATTTAGTCATTTTTACCCCCCAAACCCCCTAAAATTTCCAATTTTTTTCAAACCCTTTCTTGGTAAGCACCTATGGCCCTAGAGGAAGCTACATACCAAATTTCATTCCAATCCGTTCGGTAGTTTTGAAGAAATCGTTTTTTAATCACTTTGATCCCCCCCCCAAGTTAAGCACGAATAATTGAAAGTAATCCTGATCCGAAATTTTATAAAGAATGTTTTACTTTTTATCATCTCGCAAATTATAAAAGATAAATGTAAAAAGATTATTTTAAATGAGGCAATGTGAAAGCGCAAAAGCTACAAGAAACTTCACTGTTTGGAGCCTTAAGGGTCTGCTGTAGAGGCAGCTTCTTGGATTTTTATCTCGTAATAGCAATGTTCAGTTAAAAACATTTCTTTCGATTATCATAAAATTTGCAAAGTCTCATTAAGCACAGTCACGATACGCATCCGTTTTGCGTTTCACATTTTTTTTTAATTCCGTTCATTTGTCACGTAGTTGGCTGTTTTAAGTACCTAGTTTGAACTTTTTTCCTTACACAATAACAAATTTATAATTAAAAGTGAATCACAAGCCTGATCTGCAATTTTATAAAGAATTTTCAGTTTGTTTTTCAGCACTCAATTACAAAAGATGGATTTATAAAATGGTTTTAATTAAATGAGGCAATGTCAAAGTGCTCAGCTGCAAGAAATTGTACAGTTTAGATACGGCTAAAGGGTGACGCACTGGAGTCGCTGGTTGATTTATCTTTTACTTTAGCAGACCCTTAATAACTTGTTCTTTTAATTAAAATGTATCCAGACATTGTGTAAACTGCATTTTATTTGAATTAAAAATTGTTTTTTTACAGTCAATATTTACGTATTGGAACTACTGCGCTATCTACAATATCAAAGCGAAACTACATGAATGCTGAGAAGTTCCCCAACCGCACGCTAGATGGCACTTCACTTGCCTTCTCCAATTTATCCGTGTCTTGTGCGAGTTCAAAACACTTAATTTAATTTCTAGTAATTACTATTATTATTAGGACTTGTTTTGAGAAGATAATCAGATTTCATTGGTATTTCTCACCACAACCTCTGTCTCCTTTGTTAGGACACCTGTTAGATTCAGAATGTTGTGTAGAATGTTCAGATTGAAATGAATCATTTGGAAAATACCTCAGAATTTATTAGAACGTTATTGCATGTCTATGTTGTGTTAAGTTTGAACCATACTTGACTTTACCAAGAATAAATCGGCGGTGTTACATGTTATCAAACAGCAACTGTAAAATCGACACATTAAATATGATCTAGACTAAAAGACGTAGGCCTATTAATAGTATGGGGTAATACGAAAACAAATCCGGCTTTTGTTAGAATGAATTCACCCTGGTGAGGTATTTTGCCCACAGGTTATTGGACGAAGTTGCTTAACGCGGGTTGCGTAGGAGTTAACAAATAGAAAGTGTAATGCGTAACGAAAAAAGTGCTATTAATTGGTTGCTATGGCAATGACAAATATAAAATACTTGTAACGAAAAAGAGTTACCAAATTGGTTGCTATGGCGATGACAAATATAAAATACGAGTAATGCAAAAGCGTTCTCAAATTGGTTGCTATGGCAATGACAAATATAAAATACGAGTAACGAAAAGGCGTTCTCAAATTGGTTGCTATGGCAATGACAAATATAAAATACGAGTAACGAAAAGACGTTCTCAAATTGGTTGCTATGGCAATGACAAATATAAAATACGAGTAACGAAAAGACGTTCTCAAATTGGTTGCTATGGCAATGACAAATATAAAATACGAGTAACGAAAAGACGTTATCAAATTGGTTGCTATGGCAATGAAAAATATAAAATACGACTAACGTAAAGGCGTTCTCAAATTGGTTGCTATGGCAATGACAAATATAAAATACGAGTAACGAAAAGGCGTTCTCAAATTGGTTGCTATGGCAATGACAAATATAAAATACGAGTAACGAAAAGGCGTTCTCAAATTGGTTGCTATGGCAATGACAAATATAAAATACGAGTAACGAAAAGGCGTTCTCAAATTGGTTGCTGTGGCAATGACAAATATAAAATACGAGTAACGAAAAACCTTTATCAAATTGGTTGCTATGGCAATGACAAATATAAAGTACGAGTAACGAAAAACCTTTATCAAATTGGTTGCTGTGGCAATGACAAATATAAAATACGAGTAACGAAAAACCTTTATCAAATTGGTTGCTATAGCAATTACAAATATAAAATACGAGTAACGAAAAGACGTTCTCAAATTGGTTGCTATGGCAATGACAAATATAAAATACGAGTAACGAAAAACCTTTATCAAATTGGTTGCTGTGGCAATGACAAATATAAAATACGAGTAACGAAAAGACGTTCTCAAATTAGTTGCTATGGCGATGACAAATGTAAAATACGAGTAACGAAAAAGCGTTATCAAATTAGTTGCTATGGCAATGTCAAATATAAAATACGAGTAACGAAAAAGCGTTATCAAATTAGTTGCTATGGCACTGACAAATATAAAATACGAGTAACGAAAAACCGTTATCAAATTAGTTGCTATGGCACTGACAAATATAAAATACGAGTACGAAAAAGCGTTATCTAATTAGTTGCTATGGCACTGACAAATATAAAATACGAGTAACGAAAAAGCGTTATCAAATTGGTTGCTGTGGCAATGGCAAATATAAAATTCGAGTAACGAAAAGGCGTTATCAAATTGGTTGCCATGGCAATGACAAATATACAATACGGGTAACGACAAAGCGTTATCAATTTGGTTGCTATGGCGATGACAAAAATAAAATATGAGTAACGAAAAATCGTTTTAAAATTGGTTGCTGTGACAATGACAAATATAAAATACGGGTAACGAAAAAACGTTATCAAATTAGTTGCTATGGCAATGGCAAATGTAAAATACGAGTAACTAAAAAGCGTTATCAAATTAGTTGCTATGGCAATGGCAAATATAAAATACGGGTAACGAAAAAGCGTTATCAAATTAGTTGCTATGGCAGTGGCAAATATAAAATACGGGTAACGAAAAAGCGTTATCAAATTAGTTTCTATGGCAGTGGCAAATATAAAATACGGGTAACGAAAAAGCGTTATCAAATTAGTTGCTATGGCAGTGGCAAATTTAAAATACGAGTAACGAAAAAGCGTTATCAAATTAGTTTCTATGGCAATGGCAAATATAAAATACGGGTAACGAAAAAGCGTTATCAAATTAGTTTCTATGGCAGTGGCAAATATAAAATACGGGTAACGAAAAAGCGTTATCAAATTAGTTGCTATGGCAATGGCAAATGTAAAATACGAGTAACTAAAAAGCGTGATCAAATTAGTTGCTATGGCAATGGCAAATATAAAATACGGGTAACGAAAAAGCGTTATCAAATTAGTTGCTATGGCAGTGGCAAATTTAAAATACGAGTAACGAACAAGCGTTATCAAATTAGTTTCTATGGCAATGGCAAATATAAAATACTGGTAACGAAAAAGCGTTATCAAATTAGTTGCTACGGCAGTGGCAAATTTCAAATACGAGTAACGAAAAAGCGTTATCAAATTAGTTTTTATGGCAATGGCAAATATAAAATGCGGGTAACGAAAAAGCGTTATCAAATTAGTTGCTATGGCAATGGCAAATATAAAATTCGAGTTACGATATAGCGTTCTCAAATTGGTTGCTATGTGGCAATGACAAATATAAAATTCGAGTAACGAAAAAGCGTTATCAAATTAGTTGCTATGGCAATGGCAAATATAAAATTCGAGTAACGAAAAAGCGTTCTCAAATTGGTTGCTATGTGGCAATGACAAATATAAAATACGAGTAACGAAAAAGCGTTCTCAAATTGGTTGCTATGGCAATGACAAATATAAAATTCGAGTAACGAAAAAGCGTTCACAAAAAAATTGGTTGCTAAGGCAATGACAAATATAAAATACGGGTAACGAAAAAGCGTTATCAAATTAGTTGCTATGGCAATGGCAAATATAAAATACGAGTAACGAAAAAGCGTTATCAAATTGGTTGCCATGGCAATGAATGTAAATGCATTAAAGAAACATGTGTTTCGGTTCATCAATTTAAAATTAAGAGACAATCGGTTCCGTTCGGCGTAGTTCAGATATTATCGCTAAGAGCTGAAATACATTTAATAAACATAAAATGTTGGTTCACCAGTCTAGGCCTAACCTAAACTTATTTTGTGTATATTAATTAACAACAGAAAGCACGTTTTATGACCGGAAGTAACATATGCATAAATACTCTTTAACGGCCGCGTTTTAAGTCCGTTTCGGTCCAAATTTGGTACACACGTTGGTTGTCTAAGTCACTCGGATGAGTTCGTTAGCCAGAAAATCCAACAACCGGAAGCACGTTTTTCAACAGGAATTAACTATTTTTTGTTTTTATTTTTCATACGAGAATGAAACTTTTTTAGAGTTTTATCTAAACAAATAAATGAAGGATTTTGTTTTGCAGATTTTATATTTTTACACGACCCTACAGCTAGTTTTGTAAAATCTTCTGATCCGAGCCCGACGGCAGTGAGCGAAGCTAAGCCGTCTATAACCCGAGGTCACAACAATGACGTAGCCAGGATTTTGGGAAGGGGAGGGTCCAGTCCAAACTCCTGATAAATGTATAGCTGGGGGGGGGGGGGTTAATAGTAGGTTTACAACGAAAATTGAACCAACATCATTGTATTTACATGTCAATTTTTTACAAACAAATGAAATCTCGTTTACATCTTTTTGGTATTGAATACAACAAAATAATATAATATGATTAGGCCTATGCCATCTATAACTGCTTCACAAGAAATTGTTTAAGTATCAAAAGAAAAAAGTAAGCACTAAACTATTCTTATGTATTTTTACAAAGGCCATAGCTAAAAAAAACTCGTTTTATAAGGATTAAGTACAATACTAGAGGGACCGTGCGCCAATTGCTCATTTTAATTTTGTTTTTTCTGTTTGTGAGAAATTTAGGCCTACCTACAATTTGAAGAAATTATAAATAAATACCTTGTTTACGTGAAATTCTGCTCACAGTCCTGTTTGATGTCTTTTTTCTGTTTGGCGGTGACGATCGTTTCGCCTATTTTTCAGGCATTGTCGAACCGATTATATTATTATAATTTTTTGCATTTAATTTAATGCGCGTCAAAACAACATTAAATTGTTAATAACAATTTACAAACATAAACACAAAACACAAACACTATACATTTACACAGCACATTTGAACGAAGATATAAAAAATATGGTCTTGTGGATAAAAACACTCGCACGTGCATTGCGGTCCGTCCTTAGTTACGCACAAAATAGGCGAAACGATCGTCACCGCCAAACAGAAAAAAGACATCAAACAGGACTGTGAGCAGAATTTCACGTAAACAAGGTATTTATTTAAAATAAATCCAGTCCAGTAAGGCAAAAAACAAGTTAATCATGAAGAAATTAAATTATTTTAAACTCACAGTTATTATAAAGTTAACCTTTTCACGTGAAATTTAAATGTTAAATTTATTAAGAAAAAATTATTTGTTTTTCCTTCTAAGAACTTGAATTCGTTTTTCCATGAAGAATAAAAATTTTTAAAAACACAAAATAAGTTTTAAAAAGGCATAAATTGAAGCCTAATGTTGGCATAAATATACAAATATTATAATATAGCTACACATTATTTAATAAATTGGAAAATAAATTTTCCTCAGTTAGGCAAGTTATTTTATTTTACAAAAACACAAAATATATGTTTCTAAAAGAGCAGAAAATTATGCCTAATTAAAACTAAAAAATAGTTCACAAATTATTTGGAAAATAGGCTATTACAGTCACAAACGCGTCCATTTTAAGACAATACAACACGCTTCAAAATTAATTCAAATTTACTTTACTTTAATTAGAGAAGAACGTACGTGTCGTCTGTAATGTAGCAATGATGGACTGGATACCCGGTTCCAAATAAAGAAATATATTCACCAAAACCAATGCGGTTGCGCAGGACACGGCAATAGTGCGTAAAGAGGGAAAACAAAGGAAGAAAAAAACAACTCAACTGTCCCATCTGTGTTCATAACGAATAATTGATGGAAACTAACTTATGCGAGAAAGATGAATAGCTTAGTCCAAGCTTTCCTTATTTCTGAACGACCGAAGTCATTTCTATTAATATGTAAATTATTAAGTTAGCAATCAAAAAATGTTGCTGAAAAAAGAGTAAATCAAAAAGTATGAGTTTTGTTTAAGACTGGAACAGAATAAGAGAATAACCGAGTTTATTAAACGCTAGATTTTTTTTATTGTGGATTCCGCTAAATCATTTAAAGGAAATGTGAAGGCAAATTTCTGGGAAAAATGAGACCCTTCTTTTCTCACGGATAAGTTTTAGTGCCTATTTATTGTCCTTTTTATATCATTAATATAGTTATTATATCATAAAAAATATATATAGTGATTACACATACACAATCATAATTTACGTTTTAGTCTGAAATCAATTCCATAAATTAAATAGAACAACCCCCTATTTTAGAATATTCCGAATATATTACTTTTGACCGATCTAGATTGTCTTGCATGAACTCGGAATCGAACTCTCGTTTTCGTTTTCATAACAGGATGATTCCGAACGTTCGGAATCGCATGCGTTCGGAAATAATCGGAACCTTCCGAATACTTTAATAATCGGAATCACCGAGAATTTTATACTTGAATCTCCCCAACAATAGGCTATTCTATCTCTATCACTGACTGCCATGCACGTTGCTACCATCTTGATATGACCGAAAAATAAACTGAACTCAACCTTTTGACATGACATAATGAAAGGAAGGGGAAGGTCTGGACCCCCCCCCCCGGACACCCCTTTGGCTACGTCCCTGGTCACAAGTGCCGGAGTTCAAACTCTGCTAGTTTTCCGCCGTGAGTCGAAGCTAAAGGCTTAGGTGCAAACAAATTTTACTATTATATTTCGTACAGAGGCAGCTATTCAGCACCTTCGTGAGTAAATCAATTTCCCAAATAGTCGGTTTAAAACCTAAAACATATAAGCTTAATTTTGGAAATTCGCTCAACTCACGTCAGAGGTTCAGCTTCGTGGTCGAATTAACTTTTTAGCGATTACTGGCGCGTAGCTGACCATGTAAATAAGCCTAAGTGGGAAACATAAATTGATTTGGACTAATCGCACTATACGTTTCTGGGCCAGTAAACTCTCACGATTTACCAGATGTTTTTTTCTTTAAATTATTCCACATCTGCGAAACCAAGTCCCGAGTACCACTGCTAGGTGTTTTTAAATACAATACTACCATTTAGTTAACAAAATCACATCTGAAATGTAATCCTATTTAGTAATTGTAATAAAACAGTCTTCCAACGTCGAACTAATCAGAACCATTTAGTAGATCATTTACCTGTTAGGTTACTAACCTTGCCAATAACTGCTAATCTTCTCGGAATCTGCAGGTCCTAGGTGGGATCCGGCAAGCCACGCCTCAGGATTAATTTAAACCCGACACAATGACAATGGTCAGACTCTGGCTAGCAAATGGACATAGCTTGTCCTTGTCTCGGTGCACAACTTCACGGGGTCCTTAAAGTACGTTCACTGCTAAAAAATAAGCAAATGATGTACCAAATGCTATTTTTTAGACTTTATCTTTAGGTATTTTTAATGAATCTTAATGTTACCTGTTAGTTTCCATTTTCAAAACAACTTTTTAAAATTTAAATTTCCTGTGCTCCTCCGCACACCGGGCCCTTTACAAACCGTAAGAATATACTTTTAACATTTTGTATTTATACCACGTTAATTCTATGTCAGTCAGTCAGTCAGTCAGTGTAAGTCAGTCAGTCAGTCAGTCTACAGTCAGTCAGTCAGTCAGTGTAAGTCAGTCAGTCAGTCAGTCAGTCTACAGTCAGTCTACAGTCAGTCAGTCAGTCTACAGTCAGTCATACTACAATCAGTCAGTCTACAGTCAATCAGTCAGTCAGTCAGTCAGTCAGTCTACAGTCAGTCAGTCAGTCAGTCAGTCTACAGTCAGTCAGTCAGTCTACAGTCAGTCAGTCAGTCTACAGTCAGTCAGTCCACAGTCAGTCAGTCTACAGTCAGTCAGTCAGTCTACAGTCAGTCAGTCAGTCTACAGTCAGCCAGTCTACAGTCTGTCAGTCAGTCTAAAGTCAGTCAGTCTACAGTCAGTCAGTCAGTCAGTCAGTCTACAGTCAGTCAGTCAGTCTACAGTCAGTCAGTCAGTCTACAATCAGTCAGTCAGTCTACGGTCAGTCAGTCTACAGTCAGTCAGTCAGTCGACAGTCAGTCAGTCTACAGTCAGTCAGTCTACAGTCAGTCAGTCAGTCTACAGTCAGTCAGTCTACAGTCAGTCAGTCAGTCTACAGTCAGTCAGTCTACAGTCAGTCAGTCAGTCTACAGTCAGTCAGTCAGTCTACAGTCAGTCAGTCTACAGTCAGTCAGTCAGTCTAGTCAGTCAGTCAGTCAGTCTACAGTCAGTCAGTCTACAGTCAGTCAGTCTACAGTCAGTCAGTCAGTCTACAGTCAGTCAGTCTACAGTCAGTCAGTCTACAGTCACTCAGTCTACAGTCAGTCAGTCAGTCAGTCAGTCTACAGTCAGTCAGTCAGTCAGTCTACAGTCAGTCAGTCTACAGTCAGTCAGTCTACAGTCAGTCAGTCTACAGTCAGTCAGTCAGTCAGTCAGTCAGTCAGTCAGTCAGTCAGTCAGTCTGTCAGTCAGTCAGTCTACAGTCAGTCAGTCAGTCAGGACACAGTCTCTTATAGGGTGATTCAGATATATGCGGCAAAATCTCGGACGCTCATTCTATAGCTAAAAATAAGAAAACATTTAGATATAAACATAGGCCCAAAAACGCTTCGTTTCCCAGATATCCGCTATTTTGTTTCATTTTTACTAAATAATTCATATCCAGAGAAATGTTTGACTGATTGGGTTCAAACTTGGCACGGAGTTTAACCTACCAATGATCTATCTCAAGAGAAATAAGCGATTATATTCAATTATGAGTTTCAAAATGGCGGCTGTTTGAAAATTTAAAACCTTAAGTACTCAAAAACCGTACATTTCAAGACATTTTTGTGTAGCCCTTTTTATTCCGTACTGGATAGTGTAGCTGCTAAAACAATCGTATGATGGATAATAGTTAAGTTATTTGTAATAATTGGTTTGTTGAACCCGGCATCCTATACCAACACAGCAAACACAACAATATTGTACGCACATATGCTGTTATTATCTTTAACTCAACCATTATCCTTCATCCGATTGTTTTGAACAGTTGCACCATCCGATAGGGAATCAAAAGGGCTACAAAAAAGGTGTCTTGACGTGTTTTATTACACCGTACGGTTTTGGGGTAATTTAGGTTTGAAATTTTCAAACAATCGCCATTTTGAAACGCATGGTTGGATATAATTGTTTGTTTTACTGAAAATAGACCATTTTTAACTTTACGACAAGTTTGAACTCAATCGGTTAAACCTTTGTCTGGATATCAATTAATTTGAAAAAACACATAGGCTTACTAACAGACGAAAAAGTAAGCAAAGTAGAGGGGACAAATCCACAAAAGGGGACCAGAGAGTTCGGGGACATTATGTACTCGTAACAAACCGTGCCTTGACATTGATTCATACCAACATTGACATTGATTCATACCATCATTGACATTGATTCATACCAACGCTGTCAGAGAAACGCAAAAAAGTATTTACAGTATTATGAAGATATTTGCTACAGGCGAAGGCTCGTCTAAGCTATGATTAACTGACGACAAATTGTTTGCTTCTTTGAATAACAAGAATCTGAGGGAGTTTAAGCCAATTATTCGTCGTGTCCAAACTATATAATCAAAGCAACCTTGTTTGATACCCGCTCATCACGGCCAGTGAGTAGCGTTTTAGACCAATCGTGATGAATTTGAAAAATTACACTACCACACGCAACGCTGGATGTTTCAACCCGATCCAATTCCAAATACATAATCAGAAATATAACTTCCGGCTGTGTTACGTCTACTGATATCACTAAGGTATAAAGAAGACAAATGGTAAAAGCTGCTTTGGAAATTATTAGTTTACCCAATTAAAGTTTGGTATTACTAATCGATTTGACTACAGATTTCGACGTTGTACCATTCAGTCCCATAAGATCAACAAATCAAATTTATTCGCTCTTTACGCTAAGATTTACATTCAATCAAAAAATCTATGTATATAAAAGCGAAGTACCACTCACTCACTCACTCACTCACTCACCCATCACGATTTCTAAAAAACTACCGAACGGATTGGAATGAAATTTGGTATGTAGCTTCCTCTAGGGCCATGGGTGCTTACTAAGAAAGGGTATGAAAAATTTCGAAATTTTAGGAGGGGTTTGGGGGGATCAAAGTTACTGAAATCATAATTTCAGATCTTTTATTATTATGACAATAGTGCTTTTATTATTTAAGATCTATATATATAAAAGCCTAATACCACTCACTGACTGAACACTTAAAAAGAATACAATTACGTTAAAAAGACTGAAAATACCAACCACCACGGACAACGCCGTACGGGTCAGCTAGTATTATATACAATTTAAACTTAAACTGGACTTATGAGAAAGAACTCTATGTAAATAACCAGGGGAAACCCCTGCGTGCTCCGCACGCCAACCCCGTTGGGACCTTCTATACACGTAATCATGTTATGATTTCTTTATAATAAAGGAGAAGGATTATTAATAACCCCAAAGCTAAGATGGTAAATAATGTTAAATGTTCAAATCAAATTATTTCGTGTATTTTATAGCAGCAGTTACAATAAAGGTCAAAAGAACCAGCAAGGCTCAGGTCTACACTTTAATAAAAACCTAACCTAAAAGTTAGAAATGCAAATAATTTGCTTTAAAGTTTTATAACAGCTGTTAATGGAAATATTGGAGCAAACAGCTGTTTTATCTGTTGTTTTTATTCAATTAATAAAATTTAATAATTTTATTCCGGCTGTTAATCCTAGGTCTAGAAACTTGCACACTCTTTCCTTCGCCAGCAGATCGATGTTAGGCAGCCCTGCAAGAGTAATCGCTGCATGGACAGTATATAGAACTGTTTCGTCCTGGTACACACGCAAGTGACCATAAAAAAATCATAATACGCCATTAACTACATTTTCTTACCTGAACATGTTTTACGTCTTTCAAATAAAATGATTACCCTAGATAGTTTGAAAGACATATAATTTTTAAGATGATACCATTTCAACGTACTATACAGAAGTATACATAGCAAGTTAAGTGAATAGTGTTCCTGATTGGTGTCCAACTTGTTGCTTCGTTTTACTAACACATTCACTGCTACGCAAATTTCGTATTTCCTACGCTAGGAGCTGACCTTTAATTTTTTATATTTATATATATGTATATAAATGAGTAGAAATTACTTTATTTTTTATTTTCGACCTTTCTACGTAATAATCACTAATACTTTAAAGCGGACGCACAAGTGCACCCATAGCACATAGGCTCAAATTGAAGCACGCAATGTATTGAAAATTCTCCTAACAGGGAGGTTGGCGTGCGAAACACGCAATACAATGCGTATTGAAAATACTCCCGATATGGGGGTTCGCGTGCAAAACACGCCATGTACTGTGTATTAAAATACTCCCAATACGGGGTTGGCGAGAGAAGCACGCAATGCATTGTGTATTGAAAATACTCCCAATACGTGGGTTAGCGTGCGAAGCACGCAATGCATTTTGTGTTGAAAATATTCACAATACGGGGATTGGCGTTCCAAGCACGCAATGATCTGTGTATTGGAAATTCCCCCAATACGTTGGTTGACGTGCGAAGCACGCAATGCATTGTTTATTGAAAATACTTTAAATACGGGGGTTGGCATATATACTTGTTTTCAAAATCAGACTCTACTTGAAGTTAATAAATTTAAAAGGTGAAAAATTTAAATTTGGAAAAGTATGCTGAAGGCAAAAGTAAAAGGTTATATAAAAAAAAGGTATATATATTTCTATTTACGTATTCGATGCAAAATGCCTAAGTGTTTTTCTGTATGAATTTAATTTTACGTAGATAACAGCCCAAAAAAAAAATTATGTTTTCACTGTGGATAGTCTCTGGCTGCCACAATGCTAAGCGGCAACATCTCAAACGCCTCATCATCTAAGTGATAATGTAAAGTGCCTCGGTTCCATTCCCAGGCACAGAAGGTGATCAGTCCCCTGAACCCGAAAGACAGACCTAAGCACTCAATTAACAAAACCACTTTCGGCTATACAAGAAGAGAAGAGATGCCAGCTCAACAAAACTCATGTAAGTTCAACCAGACACTAACCACAGGAAACTATATTACAAAATAATTAAAAATAAAACTTAAGTTATTTAACCGTTAAAAAAAATCAAAACTTACAGCTGTGGCTCGCCTCTGGTTCCCACAAAAAAAGAAAAATGCACGACTATACAAAAAAAAAATTGAAAAACTACAACACCTCATTGTCCACATGGACAATGGCAAAAGCATCTCAAAGAAAACAAAACCACCATGGTTTATAAAAGCATACAAAAATAAAAGCCGTGCATAATTTCACTTGACACAAAACAAACCAGAAGCTAACCACAAAGACAAAAATAATTAAAAATAAAAATATAAATTACATCAGCAAAATATGTAGCGATAAGCGCTTGTAAAAGAAAACATGAGTGTGCGCGCAGTCTGTCAGTCTGTTAAATTTTAAAGTGTAAAAAAAAATCATTGAAAGGTATTTAAGTCTGCAAACATGAGTGCAAGTCGCCGCGCATGACTTTACGCTGCGCTATAAAAGAAGTTAAATTATGTGTGTTAAAGAGTGTGACCAAAGCAAAATTATTAAATTAGGCCTATCTGAGAATCGACTCACTAAACAAATTTTAATCGGAAGATAACCACGCTCTGATCACCAGAAAACATGTACCAGTCTTAGACAAAAACGAATTAAAAGAATCGGAAGCTATACTGGGCCACATAGACTGGACATGTTCAAAGACTTACCTTTAAAACAAGAATCACCAAACTGCAGAAATCTCTCAGCTGATCACTTACAAATCCTTATTATACCTTGAGGTTAACTCAATAAACAAAAAACTAGGTTCAATTTAGGTTTATTAACCAAAAACAAAAAATTTATATGCCCTTAGTAAATAAAAATAGAAAATTTACATGCCCTTAAAATACAAAAAAAATGAAAAAGGTTAGATTACAATTTTAAGTTTAATTTTAAAAGTTCCCTCCCTAAAAATTTAAAAGATGAAAAACCCTCCCCATTAATAATGTTTACAAAGTTTATACAAAAATTAATTTAGACAAAATTACAAAATTTGACATATAGTACCATGGATTTATTAATAAGTAACATCTATGTCGTTGGCCAACTGTAAAGCTAAGTATAAATAAATAATTAAAAAAATAAATGAAATGGTGAGACGTCTCTCTGTAAAAAAAGGTATATATAAGTTCTAATAGAGCCCTTTAAGGGCTGAGGTCCGAAAATTGCTATAGCTGCTCCTCCCAAGTATTATTAATTATAAAAGACATATATTAAGATTTATACATTTGTTACAAAACATAAAAAAAGTACACAGCCTATTCAAAAAGTTTCTTATAAAGTTCACTGCAGATTTTAGAAAATATTGTATTTTGGTCCATAGCTATTTTGAAGAAAAACACTGTCGTAGAAAATAATTATTAAAGTTGCATGTTGGAGTTGCCTTTAGCAGCAGAACGTATGAGTAGTACTTGCAATTAAGACCAGAACATGGTGTGGTACTTCCACCAGTAATACACTGCATTAAAACAAAATAACATCTTTTTTAGAATTAAAGTAGGCTATAAAACCAAGCATGGTGAAAAGCTTTTTAGGTTAAGAGTTTGCCTTTATAATATTTTTGATAATAGATGACAAGCAGGTATTTTAAAATAAAAGAGTTAACTGTTAATGCAAGACTTAACCAAAGTTAACTTGTCATGTTACTTTCTGTTACTACATGTCTAAGTAGCACATGGTAAACTTTAAAATGTTCTTTGGTTATAAACTCAAAATATATCGGAGATATAGTTATTTAAATTATAGCCTTTTTAAAGGTTCTTATCTGTTAAGGATTATACAGTTTTAAATTTGTATAAAAAATTATATAAATTGTTCAAGCTAGGCTTTAGTTTGAAAATATGCTAGTTACATAAAAATTTAATATTTAGGCTGTACGGAAAGTTTTTAAAGAAGAAAATTGAATTACACAAATTTAAGTTATACTTTTAGAGTTTGAAAAATTATTTACAAAATTAAAGTAGTCTTAAACTTACATAGTAGCAAATTTACAAATAAGGTTTTATAACAAAGCCAACTTTAAATAGAATGACAGCAAAAGACATTTC
>JAGFPH010002096.1:135307-170904 GCA_018207615.1 Philaenus spumarius | reverse complement strand
GCCAACGCCCGTATTGGGAGTATATTCAATACACAGAGCATTGCGTGTTTTGTTAGAGTAAAGTATTTTTGTTGAACCTTAATAGTTTTCTTATTTAATAGATCAGATCAAGCTCACAAGAGAGTAAGGCTGTAACCTACTGCATCCATGTGTATTGTACGTTGTAGTTTAATCAAGTAAATCTAAATATCAGTATGCATGCAATATGTTGCTTTATCCTCTGTTGTGTTGTCTATTTTATAATTTAATTTGCACGTTTTAATTCTAGTATTAATTTTTACTACTAAATTTCGGGATTTCGAGGAGGGTTTTTACCCCTAACGAACCCCCCCCCCCCCCCCCCCCCTACGACCCTGTACTCGCGCTCACGTTAGAAATACTGAGTTAATCCAGTTGAAGAAACATAAATCAAGTTGGTTAAGAAAGCAAACCTTCCAGTAAGAAATTGTTTTATTAACTGTTACAACCAAACCTTTACGTGGATTGATACACAAACATTATTGATTAAAAATCTAATAGTAACCGTTCTGTTGTCTGTTTCAGTCCTTTCTGTGCAATCTTCGCAAAACCCTGATTTGAGAGTAAATATGATCCCAGTCCAAGTAGCCTCCTTGTAGGTGTCTCTCTCCTTCGTAGCTACATCGTCCATGAGCCAGTCTTAAATTGTTAAATGTTAAAACGTCACCTGTAAACGATAAATATCAGTAGTACTTATATGTAAGGCGGAAAGCAAAAAGGGACCTCCGGTTTTTAGTTTTTGATAATATTGAATTAAGCTTTAAATAACAAACAATTTAGTGCAAAAATCGTATCCCTATGATTTTTTTTTAAAGTTACGGATATTTTAATTTTATACAGTGAAAATGGGCACTTTTTGGAAAAACGCAATTGAAATATTCAAATATTCAAAGTAACACAAAATCTGTATTCATAACATTTAAGAAATGAAATTTGTATACAAATTAGCTTAAAACATCCATAAAAAAGTATCTCATAAACGTCCACCTTCATTATTTAAGTGGAACGTTCTCGACGCTTCGTCGAAGGTCCTGGGTCGGGCCGAGGGCCGTCAGGGTTACTGCTGCCAGCTTCATCGATGTTTTGGGGTTCGTGACAATGGGGTTATTGTTTGGACAGTACGTTAACTTATCAAAAATTAATTAATGTAATAATTAATGATAGTTATCGATAGTTAATTATACAAAAATCTTAGCTTTAAATGCATAGTTTAGAGTTTAGGTGTGTTAGTACAACTACTAAGAGTAGGTGGTTTTTAAACCCGTAAAGAAAAGATAACCGAAGTCGGGACAGGGATTTTTATAACCAGAAAACGTTCTCATTTTACAATAAACTCGTAGTAGTTCACTTCGTCGCCGCTAGAATTCATCAGACAGTAGTTTTTAAAGTATTGCCTTCTTATCCGATGTGTTTGAGAAAAGGGGCTTGTTGGCGGCCCATGTTATTTTCCCGTAAGCACGAAGAGGTCCCTTTTCCCAGGCTACGTTAATGTATTAGTATTTTATCCGTTTACAACAGTTGTGTAATCGATTACAACTGGTAAAGGAAGAAATGAAGCGTATTAAACCGCGAACAACAGAAAATCGATATTTTTACCACATTCAATGAAACTGCTTGTACTGAAATTTTCAGTTTGCCGCGATGAGGTCCTTTTTTACTTTCTCCCCCTTATACCATAGTATATGGAGAAAGTATTGTATTCGTCAAAATTTTCGAGTTTGAGTTTTTGGTGGAAATATCCGTTTTGGGTCCCCCTGAACCCAAAAAAGTGGTTTTCGGAGTGATGTGTCGGGGCGTGTCTGTGTGTGTGTGCGTCTGTGGGGGTGTTTGTGGGGGGGTGACCGTGTGTGTGTGTGTGTGTGTGTGTGTGTATGTTTTCAGACCTAGAGCCTAAACCAGTCGTCCGATTTTGATGAAATTTGGTATGGAGGTACTGGTATCTACGGTATTTCCAGGCGTTTTTTTTTTCATTTTTGTGAATTTTTTATTTTTAAGGGCAATTTTCCCATAAAAACCCTTAAAATAACGGAAAAATCAACTTTTCTCAAAAACGGCTCTAACGATTATGATTAAAATTTTATAGTTTATTAGAGACCTAAAGTACTATAAACTGTACAATTTTAATCAAAATCGTTCTAGCCGTTTTTGAGAAAAGTTGGTTTTTCCGTTATTTTATGGATTTTTATGGGAAAATTACTACAAACATCCTCTTTTTTTTATATAAGACTAGCTGTTATACTTTCCAGGGAAATGGCAGTGCATATCTCTTAACAAAATTATAAGCTATCATTAAAAAAAACAATAATACGAAATTTATGTATCTTTCATACACTTTTGGCTTCGTGAAATAATATTTTTTTATTAAGTTCCTATAATGAGGTAGAAAGTATGTGTCAGTTTCCTGATACCGTTTATTGATTTCCGCCTCACATATTACTAATGTTTAGTGATTGTTACAAATTTTTGAAACATAGACTTGGAGGATCACAAAAATTATTGTGATGTTTATGTTCTTGGTTTGTGGAGATAAACCGCATCATTATTGTTTGCATGTTCTCCGTTGTTACAGCCGATGTTTCGGGTACTTAACATACGTGCTTAACAAATAATGTCAAGTGAAGCAAGAAGACCTGAGATAAGCCCTTACACCTTCCAACGGATGCCTAGTCATTGTGTTGTTCCTGGCAAAGAAAGAACTGATCATCAGGCCAGCCATGCAACAAAGCTTCAACCTGCCTCCTGAAGGCAGATATCTCTTGGTGAGCATGCCCCCCCCCCCCCCTAGCTCCCAGGGAAAAGAAAATATGTACACTATTAATTATAGTCAGGTATTTCTCTTTAAAGAGATTAGCACTAAAATATGTTTTAAATGTTATGTGCCATTTGATTTTACATACACTTATTTTATTTTTTACAAGAGTTCAAGCATGAGGTGCTGGGGCACTACTTGGCGCGGCCTCAAGGCGTTTTTTAGCTTTGTGTATTCAATTGCGGTGTAAAGGTACGGTGTGACTCGATGATGTGTGGGTTAATATTTCATCCGAACAGCCAAATTAGATGTCCCAAATTTTAAAAGTTTTCTGGTAGAAGTCGACAATTTCCCTGGACCCCTTTTGCCGAAGGAGGGGAGAGTGTTTGCAAGTACTTGATTAGAGCAGTGGAAGGAAAGTACATCTATATATATAAAAGCGAAATACCACTCACTCACTCACTCACTATTAAAAAAGATTTCTTCAAAACTACAGAACGGATTGAAATGAAATTTGGTATGTAGCTTCCTATAGGGCCATAAGTGCTCACTAAGAAAGGGTTTGAAAAAATTCGAAATTTTAGGGGGGTTTGGGGGGATCAAAGTTATTAAAAAACTATTTCTTCAAACTACCGAACGTATTGGAATGAAATTTGGTATGTAGCTTCCTCTAGGGCCATAAGTGTTCACTAAAAAAGGGTTTTAAAAAATTGGAAATTTTAAGGGGGTTTGGGGGGTAAAAATTACTAAATCACGATTTCTCCAAAATTACCGAACAGATTGGAATGAAATTTGGTATGTAGCTTCCTCTAGGGCCATAGGCGCTCGCTAAGAAAGGGTTTTAAAAAATTCGAAATTTTAGGGGGGGTTTGGGGGGATCAAAGTTATTAAATCACGATTTCTTCAAAATTACCGAGCGGATTGGAATGAAATTTGGTATGTAGGTTCCTCTAGGGAGCTCACTAAGAAAGGGTATGAAAAATTTAGAAATTTTAGGAGGGGTTTGGGGGGATCAAAGTTACTAAAATCATAATTTCAGACCTTTTATTATTATGACAATCGTGCTTTTATTATTTAAGATCTATATATATAAAATCCAAATACCACTCACTGACTGAACACTTAAAAAGAATACAATTACGTTAAAAAGACTGAAAATACCAACCACCACGGGCAACGCCGTACGGGTCAGCTAGTTCATTTATATTTCTTTAAATTTCCCTAGATCCCCAGGGTAATATTATTTTCGACGTCTTATGACCGTTGACCCCTCCCCAAATGAAATCCTGTATCCGCCCCTGATTTTCATAGTGAACTGTTTTTTTTTTTTTTATTTATTGAAATTAAATGGTCTAAAACCTTGACACTTGACATGCATTGACTATGGACAGATGTTAAGTGCCTGAAACGTCAACTGTACTCGTAGTGATGCGGTCGACCTCCGAAGGCCAAGAACATAACAATCATCACTTTACCTGTGCCTAACCGGAATTCACACAAATAGTCAAATGAAACAAAATATAGAAATATTCTAACAGCCAGATTATTCAAAGTTGTTGCTACACCTCTTCTACAAGTTCTGCTACATTTAATTTTGCAAAACAGTTTACTAATCTTTCATTATCTCAGAAACTATAATTTTCTACAGAGCTAGGACAGTAAAGTTGTGCATTCCATTTTGTACTAGGGTGTTTTTTGTACATGCGTGTTCCGCACGCCATAACAGCCTTGTTGGAAAATTCTATACACATAATCGTGTTATGTTTTCTTTACAATAAATCTGTAGGATTAATAATAACCCCAAAGCTAAGACGGTATATAATGTTAAATGTTCAAATCAAATTATTTCGTACATACAGCGGTTATAATAAAGGTTAAAAGAACCGGCAAGGTCAGGCCTACACTTTTAATAAAAACCTAACCTAAAACTTAGACATACAAATAATTGATTCAAAGTTTGAAACCAGCTGTTAGGTGGAAATATTAGACCAAACAGCTGTTTTATCTGTTATTTTATTCAATTGGTTGCTATGGCAATAAATGTAAATACATGTGTTGGTTTATCAGTCTAGGCCTAACCTAAGAATTTTTTCCGAATAAATTTACAAATATTGAAATAAAAAATGTTTGTATCAAAATGAATTATAGCCTATGTAACTCAGGGATAGTGTAGCTGTTTGTTAGTAAAACATTTTTTTCAATCGGTTCAGTAGTTCCAGAGATTACCCCCTACGTACAAACAAACACATTTTGCCTCTTTATAATGTATTAGTAGGCCTATAGATGATATTTTGACTTAAATACCTTGTTTCAGTCTGTGAAGAACTTTAAAATCTGAACTGTGGAGAGTCCGAGTGAATATTTTAAAGGCTTTATACCACGGTATGACTTGCTCCAAGGGAATATTGAAATGTGAATCTCTTTGAGGCTGGCTGAAGCTCATCCGCACAAGATCGCCGAATGAGTTCGCACTGAAAAATTCAATAAAAAGCACTATTAGTTCATTTTACTTTCTCCCTATACTATAGTATAGAGAAAGAATAGTGATCGCAAAAAAATCAAAGTAGAGATTTTTGTGGAAATATCCGTTTTGGGACCCCTTGAGTTTTTACAAAATGTCTGTCTGTATGTATACAAAGCTAGAGCGAAAACTGTTCGATCGATTTCAAACAAATTTGCACCAGACATGTCAAGTAGGCCTGTATAGATGCACGAAAAACGGGTTTGAAATTTTTTTAAAAACAACCCCTTTTTTGGCAAAAAAAACCCCAAAAAATCAGTTATTATTCTTTTATAAAAAAAATGGCTCTAACGATTTTAATAAAATTTGTCTTATTTTTAGCCTTTAATGTACCCTTACCATATGCAAAAACCCACATCTTTCTAAAAATTCTCGTTTAGCTAATAATAATAATAACTGAATTTGGGAGGTTTTTTGGCCATAAAGGGGTTGTTTTTCAACATAAATTGATTTGGTTTGTGCAAATTTGTTCGAAATCGATCGAATAGTTTTCGCTGTAGATAATAATAATAATATGTATTAGTTAATCTCCTACTTTAATAAATCACCTCTCCTACCCCACCTACAATTATGAAGTCACAGTGAATCTGTTTAGTAATTTAAATGTATTTGTGAGAAAGTATGTGCCAGTTCCTGGTACCGTTTATTTAAAATGCAACAAATATGAAAGGTAGATATTATTCGTATTAGTTGAGGATTGTTGCAAGAGCCTAAAGTCTGATCTTATCAATACGTAAACTCGACCAAAGACACAGTTCACGTGAAAATGTAGTTTTATTTGCACTATAAAGGGTGTCCCCGAACTCTCTGGTCCCATTTTGTAGATTTGTTCCTGGGATCGAGACAAATACATTTTACAATATAAACATGGACCTACGGTGCTTACTTTTCGTCTGTCTGTGTTTTTTTTACAAAATAATTCATATCCAGAGAACGGTTCTACCGATTGAGTTGACACGAAGTTACATAAATCAATTGAAAAATGCCCATCCGATGCAAGTGGCGTATATAAAATACCCTGTGACAATTTCCCTAAACAACTATATCGGCCAAACGGGAAGATCGTTTGAAACCAGATTTAAAGAACACTTGCCGAAAAGAAACCTTAACCCAATAAAATCTAAATTTGCTGAACATCTATTAGAAACAGGCCATAATTATTCCAATATAGTTAGCAATATGCAAATTTTACATAAATGCTCAAAAGGGCCAATTATGAATGTCTTAGATGAATTTAGAATCTACAAACAATCTATTTCTGATTCATCTATTTTATTAAACGAAAAGGTACACTTTCAATCAAACACTATTTTTGACGGTATAATTAAATTAACCCCTTCAACTAGAAGACTTAACCACCCGCAAAACTAGTTTTTTCAGTACTGACTAAACAATGAACAAGTGAACACGTGTGTCCATTTATCTATATAAATAAAAGCGAAATACCACTCACTCACTCACTGACTCACTCATCACGATTTCTCAAAAACTACCGAACGGATTGAAATTAAATTTGGTATGTAGCTTCCTCTAGGGTCATAGGTGCTCACTAAGAAAGGGTTTGAAAAAATTCGAAATTTTAGGGAGGTTTTGGGGGGATCAAAGTTATTAAATCACGATTTCTTCAAAACTACCGAACGGATTGGAATGAAATTTGGTATGTAGCTTCCTCTAGGGCCAAAAGTGTTCACTAAAAAAGGGTTTTAAAAAATTGGAAATTTTAGGGGGGTTTGGGGGGGGTCAAAGTTATTAAAATCATAATTTCAGACCTTTTATTATTACGACAACAGTGCTTTTATTATTTAAGATCTATATATATATATATAAGCCTAATACCACTCACTGACTGAACACTTAAAAATAATACAATTACTTTAAAAAGACTGAAAATAACAACCATCACGGGCAACGCCGTACGGGTCAGCTAGTCTTATATGAAAGTATTAACATCGCGATATATTTTTAATGTAGTTTTGTGTTTCAAAGTGTTGTTAAAGTGTTATGTGTTTTCTGTAATTTTAAAGTTGACGAGCATTTAAATTAAATGCTATAACATAACAAGTTTCGGTTTGACGATGCCTGAACAAAATAGGCGAAACGGTCGTCACCGATTAATAAACAACGTTTACTGGACTGCGAGCATTTATATAAATAAGGTATTTATTTAATTATAAGTATATTATAACCAGTCCATAAGGCAGAACAACATAAACAGTTATAACTTCATCTCAAGTTTGAACTCAATCTGTCAATCCTTTCTCTAGATATGAATTATTTTGTAAAAATTACATAGACAGACAGAAGAATAAGTAAGCACCCATGTTTAATATTGTGAAATATGTTTGTCTCGATCCCTGGAACAAATCCGCAAAAGAGTACCAGAGAAGTTCGGGTACACCCTGTATACACGCGTAGGACCTTTGTTTATTCATTTACACTACAGTAATATTAAATATTAATATTAATATTAAAACTTAAATACAATTTCCCGACTATCTTATCTTATCTTAAAATACTCTTCCTTTTATAGTCATTACTTTTATTTAAACTTCAATCACACTGATTTAGCAAAATGTATGGAAGTGTACTGCATAAACATTTTTACTGATGCAAGAAACATTTTTAATAAACTTACCACGAAAGGGGACAATACAACTGAGCAGGTTATTATTACATTTTCACTTCTTTTATATAATTAGCCTGTCAGCAATATTCAACATCTATGTATGCTGACAGTGTGGATGTCGACTGGGTTTGACTATAATGTGTACCTAAAAATTATATCCACTAGAATATCAAATTTGATTTAGCTTTACCTGAAAACGGGAGCTCGGTATAGACTGTAGTACTGCCGACCATCCTCTTCGACTATATCTGACCAATCTACAAGAGTATTTGATAAAATTTGAAAGTCTTTTGGGTGGTTTTGTTTCAAATCTGTGTATACCGCTAAACCATCTGATAACTGGTTTTCTCCGCCCTGATCTTCGGCGTGGACTAGACAGTGAAGCATTATTACCTGAAAAAAATATTTCGTAATCATTTAATCTAAATTGAAATGAAACTGAGTATTGCAGTTTATTATAACACTATAGGCCTAATTATTTAACCAAGTATTACGGGTGTACATATTTAAACTATACCATGCAGGATTACTAAAATATAATGGTAAAAATATTCGGCTATTTAAAAATTAATAAACCTTTATTTTTGAAAGTAGACAAAAAATACCGCGATTACGATTAAATAAGTAAATAATAATAATCCCACTAAAAGTCTTTACAGATCTAAATAGTTTTGAAAGGTAATTACAGATAGCAGGACCTTACGGTAGAAAAATTACAAACTAACATTATTGTTATTAATTAAAATAAAATGTCTTAACCAGAATACAACTAGTGAAAAGATGGAACACTTTTTCGAGACTTCGGCTCGTCCGGACAGAATAACGCACGAATTGAAGAAACGTGACCCCGACGCGTTACGACTTTTTAACTGTCAAAATCGGTTTTCCCGTACCCAAAAACGTTATAAAACGCTACCCTACACAGAATTTTCAAAATTTTGACCCAAAAACGTGACCCCGACGCGCTACGACTCACGCCAGAAAGCTCAAAAGCTTTTCAACTCTCCGCAATAAAATTACGAAGATTTTGGTACTACTAGAAGTTTTCTACGACGTCTGTGAGTGTATATATAGTGTTTACAGGAAAACAAAAACAGACACACAAAAAATTATCGCATGATTTTAATACTTTGGCATTCTAATGCGAGCCGAAGTAATTAAAACATTTTACAATTTATATTTAGGCACTTATCAGGCTAAAATAAAATAATTATATTATATAGTTTCAAATTTAACTTATTAGAGACAGCACCTTACGTACAAGAGCTTTACATAAATTTTATCAAAATTAGTAGGCAATTAATTAAACAAATAATTTCTGTCATTAGTCACAAAAGTGTTTACCTAACCGTTTCCAGGTAGCAGCACATTACCGTACGTATTTTAAAGCCTTAACTACCAATGTAGTTCAACAGTGCTTTCTAGTGGTTGAAATAACAACTATTTTGACAGTTAATTTTAAAGCCACCAGTTGTTAGCTGCCAACGTGATCAAAACTTTTGTTATAAATTTACGAAGTAAATCTGCAAAAACAATAGCAATGTTTTCTCAGCGAGACAAGACAAATTTTCTAATTTAGTGCCACCTCACTCAGGAAAAGTCGACTACTAATTTTGCTGGAAAATGTTTGTTATTAACAAAAGTTTTGATCGTGTTGGCTGCTATCTGGTGGCTTTAAATCAACTATTTTGCAATTAGTTGTTACTTTTACTACTAGAAAGCGCTGTTTAACTATATTTTTAACTCAAAATAATTCATTGTAGTTAGAAATTTTGGATCTGATATCTGGAAACATTTAATTAAACACTTTTGTAGTGAATGAAAGACAAATATTTAATTGTTTTTAAGAATGTTAATCAAATATAAAGCTATCTTGTGCTATAAGGTGCTCCTTAAAATAGGTTATATTTCAAACTACACCTACTAATATTTTACTTGAATCCGGTAAGTGCTGCTACCTAAATCTATACATATACATAAAATTGAAGTGTCTATCTTTCATTTCAAAATAAATAGCCTACTTTTTTGTAAGTTTATAATAATATGGTTGTTCACACTTTTCCAAAATCTAGATTAAACATGGGTTTTTTAAATTTTTGTAATAATTTTTGGAAAGTACCGTAGGCTTTATAATAATAACAACTTAAGTAGTTAGGGAGTGGTATAATATTAGGAGCATTAAATTAAAATAAGAGTAAGCTTACCCCTGGTTTATACTCATAATATGGTAAGTCAGTATGAAGCTGTAAAGGTCCATTTAAGTAAGCTACATTGCTAGTCCCGGGCTTTGCCTTTACACTGAACAGTTCACTGCACAGAACAATAAAATAACTTAATTTTGAATGAAGATAAGTAACATTTAAAAAATAAATGTAGCCTACACCTTGAATTTTTTGTTTTAAATTAAATAGAATTAATTCTTGAAGTGTTCGAGTACCTAGGGATAAAACTGGAAGACAGGCTTACTTCGAATTGTTATTTTACAAGTATTGAGTAGAAAGTCATCCTTATAAAATCATTTTCATCCCCAAAGGACAGGGTGTAGGCTTACTTGAGGATTAAACCCCCAGATGATTAAATGGTAGTACTACGGCTAAAAGTAGGCCTATGTCAAAACCAGTAATTTTAGGATATTCTCGACTACTTAATAAAACAGACATGACAACGTTTCCTGGAATTCAGTTCGACTATGACATTTTGGACTACTATGATAAAGTGAAAAACTTGGGACTGACTATTGACAGTAGAATGACTTGGAGTAGTTATGTGACAGAGACGTGTAATAGGGTTTTTGCTGGATTGCACTCCTTGAAAAAATTCAAGACTGCTTACCGCTCCAAACTAAAGCAGTCCTAATAAAATCCTTAATATTTCCTCACTTCGCTTACTGTGACACCGTTGTCAATGACATGTCTGTAGTTCTGGCCAACAAATTGCAGAGGGCGCAGAATTACTGTGTATACGATTTATTTTTAGTTTAAAATGCGATGGCCATAACTTATTATAAAGAACTTGGTATCTTAAAACTTAACGATCTGCGATCTTTTCATATTTCAATTACTCTGTCCTATGGACTGGAGTGAATATAGTTATTTGGCTGAAGGGTTTGTTTTTACCTACGATATCAGTGCAAAGAGCACCAGAATAAGAGGTTCCATTTTGCTTGTTATACCGCTAAATAGAACCTTCATGTATAATAAATCCTTCACTGTGTCCGCATGCCGCTTGTGGAACTTACTTCCAGAAGCAATTAACTCTGTTGACTGTTGTGACCAGTTTTCAAAATTACTTAAAACTTTTTGACAAGTAAAATGGATCAAGTGTCCTTGCCTTGGGATGTGAAGGAGTGATTAGTTTTTCTGTTTTCAATACGGTTTTAAGATTGAGTAATAATATATAGGATAATTATTATGCATTTTAGTTTATTTAGAAATGTGATGTTGGTTATCTTGTTTTGTGAAGTCTGTTTTATATGTATTATTTATGAATGTGCTTTTGTGAATGAATGTTTGCGTATGTATATAATTTTGAATAATTGATCATTAGTGTTTCAAAATGTAAAGTCCAGCTACCAGTTTCTGTTGGTTTGTTTTTTCTTGTTTTCATTTAAAAATTGTTCAATGTATTTTAATTTAATGTTATAATATTAATTTCTAATTTAATTTTCTGTTATTAATATTCTTATTATTTTTTGTTGTTGTTGTTTTACTTTTATAATATTTATGTAGGCTTTGTAATGTAATTAACTATGTATAATGGGGTTACCTAGGTGGTAGAGAGGACTCTAGACAGTACAATGAATAAAGGCAATTCTAATTATAGGCGTAACTATGGAGGGGGTTACAACAACCGGGGGATGGAAAAAAATTTTAAATTAAGATGCAAAATAACACGTTTTAAGCTTCCCAAAAGTACTTTAAAATGATGTAGGTATGTATAATTTTTAACTTCTGTTAATTGTGATTCAGGCTCATTTTAAAATAATTTAGAATAGCAAGCATGACTCATCCCCCGCCAAATCTTTCCGTGCGCTGCCTCTAGCACCATAGGCCTGGAACACACATGGCGTTTTTTTTTTTTTTTTGTCTGCTGCAGATTGTCATAAAATCTATAGTGTGCACACGGTAAAATTTCCGGCGCCGTCTAAAATTCTTATTGGGATTCATTAAACTGAAGTGTCTAGTTCATCAATCACGTAGTGTGTTATGTGATATATTATTTCTTTTAATGTTTTATTGACATGAACAGAGAGCAACTCTTAATTGTTATTCCGTCGCCGATTGAAAAGGAAGCAAAAAAATATGCTTATTTGGGTTCATCCAATAAATAAAAGAAGAAAAGATTTTGTAGCATTCTACACTGTGTTTCCTGATTTGAGGAACTAGAAAGAAACATTTTTCAATTATTTAAGAAAGTCGGTTTCTACACGTGGCTCAAGGATAGTATCCTGCGAAAAAAATACGTAAATAAAGAAAATTTGCGTAAATTTGGTAACGTTCACCGGTTTGCCACTGTTTCAGCGGAGACAGTGGAAAATCCGGTGACTGTAGCGGCTGCACAGCTACTGTCAGCGGTAAATAAACAGGTTGTTTGTTTTTCCAACCAATATGTATGCTCTAATATTCTCCTTCGTGAAACTGTTGATATGACGGCGACGGCAAATAATCTGTCGCCTCTAGAACACTATACTTTGATACGCTACACTGCATCTATATAAAATATAAAGTGCCAGTGTCCAATTTGACCAAAGATAATGTTAGCAATATATTGATAATTTATTGTAGCTTGATATTTACATAGATGTTGAAAACAAGTTACTCTTAAGAACGTATTTTAATGTAAAGTGCGAAATATTTTTTACAATGGGGGGGGGTTATAACCCCTAAAACCCCCCCTGGTTACACCTATGATTCTAATTCTATGTCCAAGGAGCCGTGAAAGAGACAACGACTGCTATCATGGAGGTACTGCTAAGACTACCATTATAACAAGGTGAGTGAAGGAAGACGGCCTGTAGACTGTAGTGCGCAGGTGATACCATTTGGCCAGTAAATGATGCTCTGCAAGCAGGTACACTTGAAATTGTAGAAGACATGATGTCAAAGACTACCGACTATCAGACACCACACCATGTCAACCGTCTTGGCACAAATTAATAAATTATAAAGTTCTTACACGTCTGTGACTTCCATTTTGTATGTTGTTTTAAAATAGTTTACTTGGAAATACCTCTGAAATGGGCATTGTGCTTCCTCATTTCGTAAGTTGTGTTAAAATAGTTCAGTTGGTAATACCTCTGAAATGGACGCTTTGTTTTCCCAGATATCCGCCATTTTGTTTTTTGTACAAAATAACTCTTATCTAGAGAACGGTTTTACTGATTGAGTTCAAAGTTTTCATGAAGTTTAACCCAACAATGATATATCTCAAGGGGTACATGGAAAAACTTGGCCTGACATTTTTTAGGAAGTCCCATCCTGAGGGCCCCTCTGTTTCTCAGCATGGTCGTGCTGCGCGGGGAGGCAGAGGGGGCTATAAAAGGAGGGGACGTCGTCCAGAGAGAGGAAGAGGATCTGGCAGTAAGGCTTTGTCGGAAAGCCAGCTTCCAAGGACCTCAGGGTCTGATTTGAGGAGGGATCATCAATGACCCACAACCTGCGGATGTTGCAGATAAATCTCAAGCATGCCAAGGCCTCATCTGCTGTGCTGGGCAGGAGATTTGTCTGTGAATCCCTAGACATGGCTCTTATCCAGGAGCCATGTTATAGTGGAGGCCTCATTAAGGGACTCTCAACTCCTAATGGTAAGTTGATTTATGACCACCTCAAAAAATGGGGCTGGTCTCGGAAGATTCTTGTCGATTCTGCTCCCTCGGAACTGAATCGGCTCAACACCTGCTGTGCGAGTGCAAGGCTCTCGCACGGAGAAGATTTACGGCTCTTGGAAATGCTTTTATTAGCCCGGAAGAGGTCCGTGGTGTTGATCCCAGGACCCTTATTGGTTTCGTAAGAGACCTGAAAGGGATCTGGGATGATCACTAGAAAGGGAAATATACCACAATAATAGATCTATACGGGTCGCAGTGGTGAGGAGACTTAACATTCCTCTATCCAAAAAAAAAAATATATATATATCTCAAGAAAAATAATCGATTAAATCCAATCATGAGTTTCAAAATGGCGGCTGTTTGAAAATTTCAAACCTAAATTACTCAAAAACCGTACGTTAAGCGGTTTCGTTTCTATTAAGAGTTTACACATAAAAAAAACAAATGTTACACGAGTTATAAAATTATTTAAAATATCACAACAATTCTAGAGCTAACAATAAGAAACATTTAATATAATATTGGTCAGGAAGTACTTTGTGTTCTGCCTGCAAAATTACTATTTCGCTTTATCAGTGTTAGTTTTTGTTCTTCTATGATGGGCATTACTTAACTTCTAAAAATTGTATAGACTTAACTTTCTTACGAAAAAAAAATATTCCACATGTTCATTGAAAGTAACAATATTCTGAATGTCTGGTGATAACGGCATACTTGTTAAAAAATCTTCCAGTACTACCACATTAAGCAATGTAGGGCTTAAAAAAAATGAGATGTCTATGTATGGTTTTCCTGTCTCTGAAACAGTAGGTAGGGTCAATGTCTGTTTTTTTTTTTTTTTTATAACTGCAAATAGAAATTTAAATAAACTGCATTATTAACTCATTAAGATATTTGAATTTTTTTTAAATAATTATGGTTCTCCAATATTTTTTGACATTTTTAAGACATATGTGATGTATTTCGTTATGAACAGTGGGTTAACATACAAATACCTTTCTTTCTAAACATAAACTTTGGCTGAAATAATTTGATAAGATTTACTTTGACGCAAAAACCTTTGCAAACATTAATTTTTGTTTTTTTTCTAAATTAGTGTCATTTTTATTACACAAATTTATGTATAGGCATTATTTCATTTGATTCAATTCATTCAAAAATTATTCATCAGACAGTGTATCACATCTAAAGTAATTACTGAGAACCAGGGCAGGATTTAGGGTGTTTGTGGCCCCCGGCGGCTCATTGTATTGAGGCCCCTCTATGGGTAGTAAAAATATAAGGCTTTTCCGGGGGTCTGGGGGGGGGTAAATTTTTGTAATTTGACTGTTTAAAAACTAGGTTTTGGTACATTCTTTAACTTAATTTTTCTATATCGTACTAAATAACAAATGTATGTCTTAAGTTTTTGTAGTGCAGATTTTTAAATAATATTAATAGAAACTCGAATTACAAGTAACCGTAAATTAATGATAGTGGTTTTAGTAGTAATAACAAACAAATAAATTGTTTCACTGTGTTTTTAATTACATTTTAGAATAACTTGAAGAGTATATACAACCATATTAATACATAATAATGGGCTTCATGGATTTCTTGAATATTTCTTGAAATGTGAGTTCTGTGTTTGCCTGTTTCCTTAAAAAAAATGTCTTCCTACTTTTGTTTTTGTAGCAAACTGTTCAATAACTTGTTCATAATTATTTAGACTTCCGCAAGTATCGTTCTCTATACTTAGAATGCTTAATTCATTGAGGCGTTCTTGTTTCATGCTATTCCTCAGACAGTTCTTAACAAGTTTCAATTTAGAAAAGGATCTTTCTGCTGATGCATTGGAAAACATAATGCATAAAAACAGCTAAGACTTATTTCGACATTAGGGAACACAGGAAAAAGGCCACTGTCTTGTAAAGTGCTTTCAAATTTAGAGCTTGGTCGGACTGCACACCATCTTCTAATGTGTTATCATGTTTGGCATTCTTCATTAGTTTTTCTACAGTTTCATCTTCATCCGACTGCTCCTCACCAGAATCTTCATTTTTGTAAAACAGACTTTCTAAAACAACGTCCTCTTCTTTTAATTAGCACTGTAGGTGTAGACATTCTTCAAAGAGCTCTGTTTGACAAACATCGTTTTTATACTAAGATGCAAAAGCAGCACAGGAAGATTTGAGATGGGTTTCTTTAAGTTTAGTCAAATCCTCAAAGAATACAAATTTATTAGCGATTTTGTCGTACTTCTCAGACCATTGTTTAAGCTGTACAATCAACTGGTCAATCACAGGCAGGAATGTTAGTTTTTCTTTTCCTGCCACGATTGTGTCAGGTGTTTTTTTCTTTATCGAAAAATGTCATTCTGGTACTGCGCTCGGATGTACGGCATTGGTTGTCTCGGCTTGAATCGTCGTAACCAGTTCCTCTCATTGTTTCCACCTCTCCGATGAAGATTTCAAAGCTGTCTCTTTTTTTCTCAACGTAACATTGAAGAGAATCTAACACTTTAACGGAACTGATAATGTTAAAGAGGGCTTTTGCAAAACTTTATTAACTTTGTTCATTCTTTGTAGAAGGTCATTCCACATACAAGTAAGAAAAACAGTATCAAACTTTCCCATAGTTTTCTTTAAACCTACAGCTTTGGACTTGGTGTCTGCCGTTTATTCATTGTCGTCAATGAATGATTGAAGTGTAACTTCTATAGCAGTATAGTTTTCTTTTAAGGCTTTAACCGCATCTGCACGAGCTGACCACCTAGTATTAGAAAGCGCCTTCGCAACCTTCTTTTTGCCAGGAACAGTACTCTGCGGTTTTTGCCACCTGTGGGTAGAAGCTGTACGTAAATAAAAATAACAATTGTTTATAACGCTTTACGTTGATTTAATTTGATTGATTTGCGAGATAGATTACACTTGCATCTTGCATATAGAGTGTAAACAGCTGTCACTGATCTATAGTGAAGTCACGAAAAAGTAAGCTAGCCTACAGAAAAACGTGAATCCATGATAGATTATAGGTTCGGTTTTTTACAAAAATATTACTGTTGGCCCTACTATTTATAAATTTTAACCAATGATATACAAGAACGGAATAGATTTCATTTGCGTACATACCGATTACCTGACAGTAGTCATCAGTCATTGATGGGTTAATTTAATAATTTTTGTATTGTTATGAATAACATCAACATGTACGTCAATACTACACAAATTATAATCGAGTAAAATCTTGTAATAATTATAATGTAAATAGAAATTATCAATTACTCACCGGCAAACACAATTTTCTGATCACCCACAAATAGTAAACACACTACACAACTATCAATCTACTGTAACAACAATTGTAGTAGGTTTATGTAGATGCTCGATGTTAGTGTCCGCAGTCAATGTGATGGCTGGCGGCTCGCGGAAGTTGTGTCGTCTTTGTCTGTCTAATGGAGGGGAAGCTGTGACTCACGTTAGACGCTAGCGCGCGCTGTCTTCAACCACACCCTCCAGCCCCTCGATCATACTGTACTGTCACTCTCTTCCAGCTTCCTACCTGCGATCGGCGAGTAGGCCTAGAGCAGACTAGCTCATTACATCTCGAAATAAATAAATAACTAGCTGACCCGTGCGAATATTTCGCAAGTTCGGAGTAGGCCTACATTTACCTGATTTAACACGTTGATTTAATCCAGTTAATTAAGTTTATTTATTTACATTGGTTTATAAATAACAGTTTCCCTACACAATCTTACATTGTAAACAATCTAACTAACAGCTGTCATGCTAGTTAAACAGATGGTTAGTAGATGGTGCCTTTCATTAGGAATATACAGAGTATAATATAAAAGTTTTTTAAATCAATTTTTGTTATTAAAACATGAATTTTAAGCTGTTTGTCTATTTTTCCCGTGTAGTGGTTAAGGAAAGCTTTAAAATGATACCTCATTCATGTAATTTGATGATGTATTAAGGAAGTTATGGCGTACCGACAAAAAAATAGTCTTGAGAAATAATATATGCGATAATAGCCGATACAAAATACGTGAGGCAAAACAAACTCTGAGTAAAGTAATAATTTTTTTTTTTTTTTCAAGGTGAGGCTCCTTGGCGACCACCGTGTCCGCCGTTAGGGAAATACGGCACTGCTGAGAACTAATATTCTGATACCATTATATTTACTCATAATAACTGCACTAAACTGCCAAAATAATTGACTCACCCATATTGCGTTTGTTTTGCGAAAGAAACTCGATCACACAACTGAAGTAGTGTGCCTTCTTGGACACCTGCATCTTTTACCAACGCCACACCCCAAATGGCCAAGCATTCCAGCCAGGATAACAAAACATCTTCCCTGTCCAACATGAAAAATATAAATAGCATGTCAAACATTTACAAAACAAATTTATGTTTGGCGTTAGCTCAGTAAGAATGGTAATGGCATTTCAATGTTACATTCGTTGAATCTGGATGGATTCAAATCTCGCTATTGACGTTGGAATTTTCTGTGTGTTATTTCATACCCGGGTCGTTAGTCCAATGAGCGCAAATTTATTTTCGTAGCCAAATTGTTTTCAACGGATAACAGTGCCAGAACAGAGTTGGCTCATTGTTGAGCGCCAATACTTTTTGATAATTCTGAGTTTTGAAAAACTTCTTTCATAAGTTGAAACCAAAGTGCAAATAGTTGAAAACAACTTTAGCGCTGAACATAAGTTTGGAATAGATTCTTGAAAGTCCATACCAACAATAAACTGCAACACTTGTAGAGCAGACCATTTTTGAGCTTCCCCTGTAAAATATTTTACACTTGAATATGACATCTTAGTCTTTTTTTTCTGACAAAATCTTAAAAAATTCGTCATAACAATCAGTGAGATTAGAAATAATTTCTGACAATTTCTCATCAATCTTATTTTATTTATGGAAATATTTTTTAGAAGAAAATTTTAATTTTTTTATTAGGGTAGGGAATTGATGGGGTCCCTTTATAGATACCAGTCCGGGGTAGACCGCCCCCCTTTGGGAACACCACTGCACTCATGGAAGTTGAAATCATAGCTTCAATTTGAAAACGTACTTAAAAAAAGTCAATATCGGAAAGAATTGTTCACTTCCACTTTTGATAAATAAATTCACAGAAATAATGTGTAATAATAATTTTGTTGGTGGTTATTGATTTGAAACGCGAATTCATTGTTGAATCTTTAAGTTATTTTGTCTTAATCAAAAACTTGCACCTTACTGTCTAAGAATCATATGAAAGGCATGAAGACTATACTTAACATTATAAAGACATAACATGACATCAGCAGCTTGAATACCTAAATGTTTACTAGAGTTATTGTGACATTTCAAGTCACTGGCATTATAAAAACATGTTTACCTGTTAAAATGCCTGCAACTCCCATGAATAACTTTTACTTCTGCTATTGTTTGGAAACAAAAGAATAACTAACAAAAGTCATTATTATCCTAAATACAAATTCACTAATAGTAGATATGAAAACATAGCTACAGAACACAATTACCAACCAATTACAAATTATTGAAATGTGATTTGTGGGTACCGTTGAAAATCAACAGAAACAAAATAGATACCGTAGTAAAGGTTTATAATTTTTTTCTGTGTTAATGAACAAGAAAATTTGGTTACATCGGGTGTATTGTTTATGCAATAATTTCGTTTGTTCCATAATTCACAGGATTTGATATCTTATCATCAGTGAGGGGAAATAAGAGAAAACACAACTTCAAGCAGCTTCTCTGGAGTAAGCAATTAACTGATGGAGGACAAAACTAAACTGTTCTTGGTATGTAAGCATTTGTTTTACAAATATTGCTGTCGGAGGCGTAACTACAAACTTGGGGGCCCTGGGGCAAAATAATTTTGGGGGCCCCCACAGGGGTCTGGGAGAAAATGTTGGAAAATTAACCCCCCCCAAAAACATGTTATAATGCATTCTAGAGGTCAAATTTACCACATTTGTAGTACCTATGTGTTTTATTTTGCACATGATACTGAATTGAAAGTATTATATTGAAACAATGAACGATTTGCAACATTATTTACCCTCTATCTCGATCTACCTCTGTAACCTGTGTCATTCTGGCTACTACATAACTACACTCATAACTTTGGCTATATGAACTGGTCTTAACAAACAACTTTACATTAAATTTGTTCCATAGTTAGTTTTAAGTAACTTAAATTAGCTTCAACTTTTGATATTAAAATATGTAAAGTAAAGAAAAGTTTAGAGTTTCTTTTGATAATTATTGGGAAGAAAATAATACAAATGAGTGTGGGACATGATTTGAAATTATCACACAAGTTCAAAAGGAAAGCAAATGTATTGTTACAAGCAAAACACAATAAGTGACATTACTATTCAAAACTAAAATCTTGTTCATCCATTAAAATTCCTTTTTTCTGACTTTTGTTGAGGAAAATTCATCACGCAGAAATGTCATCAGGAAATAGTTTCATGAAGTTGACGGCTTCCGTTTGAACGTCATTTCCGCTCGATTCAGGTCAACAAATTCAGGTTGAACAATTTTGTATGTGTTCCAAAAACAAAAACTGACTTTATTCCGTGAAATCGTGCGTCTAGTTGCTCACATAACGTGTCTATCATGGGGTAAAAGACAGTCACTTTGAAGCAAGATTTTGGCTCTTGCAGCCTTTCATCCTCGCTGAGTTCATCAAAGTGCTTCTTTGTTTTAGCGATTCTTTTTTGCGTAAAACCGAGCTCTATACCCCAACGCACACACATATTTGAAGTTTCTTTACTAGGTTTCGCTGTGAAATACTGAATCTTTTTCCAAAAGGGTCTATACTATTCCATAAAGACATTATCTATACATCATAAATTAAAATATAATAGTTAATAGCTTGCAACTTAGATGTACAACAGTGTACAACTTAAAATATGATTTTTATTATTTTCTACCTACTAGCAGAACATAATTTTATTATGAACAACATAATTACCCAAGACAACAAACCATTCAAATAAAAAAACATTTTTTAAATAGGTTGAAATCTGTTTAAAAACAAATTCAACGTTTTGATATCATTAAAACAACAATTAATACGTATGGAAATTTTACTATACAGGGTGTCCCATAAGTAAAGTGCCAAACTTCGGGGAATGGTTCTATGGGTCAAAGTGAGAAAAAAAGTTCATATAAATACAGACCTGAAAACACTTCGTTTACTAGATATCCGTCATTTCGTTTTTGTACAAAATAATTCTTATCTACAGAACGGTTTGACTGATTGAGTTCAAACTTGGCATGAAGTTTAACCTAACAATGATATATCTCAAGAAAAATAATCCATTAAATCCAATCATGAGTTTCAAAATGGCGGCTGTTTCAAAGTAAATTACTCAAAAACCGTACATTTTAACAAAAAATGACAAAACACCTTTTTTGTAGCCCTTTTGATTCCCTTTCGGACGGTGTAGCTGTAAAATCAATCGAATGAAGGATAATAATTAAGTTATGTCTAATAATTAGTTTATTCAACCCGGCATCCTATACCAAAAACAGTAAACACAGCAATATTGTATGCACATTTGCTGTCATCTTTAACTTAGCTATTGTCCTTCATCCGATTGTTTTGACAGTTACACCATCCAATAGGGAATAAAAAGGGCTACAAAAAAGGTGTCTTGACATTTTCGTTAAAATGTACGGTTTTTGAGTAATTTAGGTTTGAAATTTTCAAACAGCCGCCGTTTTGAAACTCATGATTGGATTTAATAGCTTATTTTTCTTGTGATATATCATTGTTAGGTTAAACTTCATGCCAAGTTTAAACGCAATCAGGCAAACCGTTCTCTAGATAAGAATTATTTTGTACAAAAAACAAAATGGCGGATATCTAGAAAACAAATAATTTTCGGGTCTGTGTTTATATGAACATTTTTTCTTATTTTGATCCATAGAATCATTCCCCGAAGTTTGGCACTTTACTTATGGGACATCCTGTATTAGCTGTATTGTTTACGCACAATGTGAAAATACAAACTTAGTAATAAATTCTAGTCATATTATTAAACTTGTAAGAGATACTTTGGAATTTCAGTTGGACACACATGCTTAGCATTAAAGTTATGACTCATTCTTTAACTACTTAACCATTTAATGACAATTGTAATAGCATTTCATCAGAAAGGGGAAATGAGAGATAACAACTTCCTGCAGCCTGTGCTGGTGTAAGCAATTAACTGATGGAGGACAAAATAAAACTGTTCTTGCTGTGTGAAAGTATTTATTTTTTTACAATACTTATTCATTTGTTCATACATTTTGTTTCGTACATAGAAAGTGCTTGTATTTCGTAGGTCTATGTAAACCATACTAATCTATAAAGACAATAGCATTACCTATAGGCCTTTTTATTTATTTATTTATTGGTTATTGGTTTCTTTGACAAAAAAACATTTGCACAAAAAACAAGTCATATCACAACACACTGGAACAATACCCACAAAATACAATTAAACAACAAGCAGTACAAAATATAGAGCAAAATACACAATAATCAACACAAATACACAAAATTTCAAAAAATTAAGTTAGATAATAAATTAAAACACTTTGCAAAAAAAGAGATTACATCTATCACAAAAGAGTATCATGGTACACAAACTCATCCACCGAGTAAAAGGATCCAGACAATAGAAATTGTCTAAGACTGTTTTTAAAAATCCTGTAGTTTGGTGAATTTTGAATGCTTTTAGGAAGCTTATTCATGAACTTTGCACCAGCTTGTAAGGGAAGTTTACTGTATAGATTTAACCTGTGCTGTCTGGCACCAACGAACTATACTACTGGAACGCTCGCTGCCCATAAGACTAGTGTTGTGTTTTCCGAGCGCATACAGATGTGTGTGGCGGGAAGTATCCGGGGCGCGCGGGCGATGTAAGTGGGCAAGAACTCTGGACCTGGCGCTTGTGCGTTATACGGTTTTCTGTCATTCTGCCTTTCACGTTTCGACCACGCGGGAAAAGACATTATTCGCCAATCATCAATACGTTTTTAAGGTCTGTCTAGGCTAACACAACTGGTGTTCTAATTAATTGTAGTGTTGTTTTTATTTTGTGGCAAATGGTTAAGATTTTGTGGCTCTGCTTACAATTGTAGTTCAAGATGGACGAAAGACAGCGACATTTCTTTTCACAAGAAAGTACTCATTTTATTGTGTTATTGTAGGTTACCATCAACTTGCTAACAAATGAAGTAAAAGTGCTTTTATTATTCTGTTAATTCAATTGATTCATTTTGAACTGAAATGAATTTGGCTGGCCCTAATGTACAAGTACAGTATTTAAAAACTTTAACTCTAAGAGTGCTCAATTGTGGTTTGATTGGTGACCCGGCCATTTTGGCAGTTTTACAGAGTTGTTTTAAATAAATTGTACTGTACTTACACGAAAATAAATGAAATACGGCAAAAAACTAATTTTTATAAGCCATATTTTATAAGTCACCATAGATAATTCATAAAGTAAAGGAAAAAATATATTATTTCCTATTTGGCAACACTTAAAATCAGTTTTAGATCATTCAAGAAAAACATTTGTTTTAGGATTTTTAAGTACCCTAATATTAAGAGTATTCGTATTTTAAGAGACAGACTGTTAGCTTTAGATGATTTCGATTATTTGTTAACATATAAACTAAATCAAGATCATTTAGAACTATTTTTTCCTGTGTCAGAAGTAGGGGTGGAAACAGTGACAATCCGAATACCAAACAGTTCACGTGGGCAGACAGACAACTAATGTTTCGTAATAGTGTTAGGGCTTCTGAAAATGCTAACTACTTTGAGTTTGACCCTAGCGCACACCTAGGCCTTCTAGAGTTAGGTTATAATCAGTGCGATCTCTATGATATCAATGATAGTGAAATAGAGAGTGCCGCATTGGTCATGGAAAATTATAGTAATTCAAATTTTAAGGACGAAATTTTATATGATATTTAGGGCTCATACAGGCCTCACTGATTTTAAATCTAAAGGAAAACTAATCAGATCAAGTGAGGATGTATTTAAAATTGTGAATTACGCCTACATGTTCAAGTTATCAACATCAGAAAAATATGTTACTTCTTACAATTTAACAGTGTTAGTTTGTAACCATTTCAAATGTAGTATTTTCAAAGGGCATGTAGGTAACGATGAATTTACAGGAAGCCATGAGTTATTTTTGATTAAATCTGTTACCCAATTATTTTTTAAATAATTTCACACCATATTGCAAAACAGAAAACTTTCGACATGACAAAAAAATCAAACTTAGTAATAAGACAAAAATTTACCAAAGTAATTTTATTTTCTAACATGTAAATATTATCATTGTCTTTAATAAACTACAATATAAAATTGTTTGTATTATTTTCCTTATTATTACCTTGTACGTCGTTTCTTGTCTGTGCTGGTACGGATATTGATACTTGTACACTGATATTATGAAAATTACCAAGGCATAATCTTAATTTATAATAATGTAATGTTCTTAATTATAAAAATCATTGGATAATCAACAGTTACCAACATTTACAAACAAAACTGCATTGTGAAATATAAACATATTGAAGAACTACAGTTTTATACTGTTGGAACAGCGTTATTGTAATGCCTACCGTGTGTGTCGGGCGTGTTCTTGCCCACTTACGACGCCTTCAGACCACGGACGCAACCCCAGATTCCGGCTCGTTTTCTAAAGCCCAGTGCGCGATCCATTAGTATATATCGATGTCTGGCACGATACTCACAAGCTTGTCTGGTACTGTAGTTGTGTATATCCATATTTTGGACATGATCGCAGTTGAATTTAAAAAAAAGCAACACTTCAAGTATGTAAATACGTGGAAGTGTAAGTACTCCATATTTCTTGAAATAGTTTTTACAATTTTGTCTTTTATGTAGCCCCGCAATAAGCCTTATGGCTCTTTTTTGCGAGGCAAACACTCTTTTCGTGTTTTGAACTGGTGAGTTTCCCCAAAGAAGAACTCCTTAGTTCAAAAATAATGGTACACTAGCCCATAATAGGCTGTTAAAAGTATCGATGTACCACAGTATGGCTTCAGTAAAGGAAAATACATTGTAAAGGAAAATTGACTATGGAAAAAAATATAATATGCAATACGTTATTAGATGTGTTATTATTAATGTAACATTATTAAGATTTTAACTGGCAAAGGCAACAAACCTTTCAAATAATATATTTAAACCTATTTCAAACAAACACAATGCTTTGATAGGATTAAAACATCATAAATTTAGTAATGTTTAGTAAATTTAACATCCCGATCAAAGTTTATTTTAAAAACTCAATACCCATATAGCATAAGATATTTAAAAGATATCTAATATTGTTGTATACAGTCTAAAGATATCTATAGATATGTCTGTAGATACAATATATATCTAAACTAGGATAATTAATGTTGTAGACTTCAATAAAGGTATCACAGATATCTACTTTTAAATGTTTAATAGATATTTATTTATAAATATCTGTATGTATAGTAAATTTCTAAATATATATACAGATATCTATGAATGAAGTGTAGATATCTATGGTTAAATATCTGTCAGATGTATTTTTTTCATCAGCAAACGTTTACTGCAGAAGTACTAGTCAAGCCAGCAGCAAAATTACAAAATATAAATTACAAACACCATTTTTATTCACAGAGAATTATCAGTTTAGTTCTTGAACCACATATCTCAACTAAATAAGCAACACTGGCCAATATACATCAGATAAAGTACATATTCAGTAGTTTAAGGCCAGATAAAAATTTTAAAACCCTGATGACGCTGGAAGATATTTGGTAAGGATATCTAACAGATATTTTCTATATATCTTTGTGCTATCTGGGTATGGTTAATGTCATTTTATTTTAAAAATAAATATTAAATAAAAAGTGTCAAAATCTATGCCACAAGTTGTGGTTGGGGCTTCAGCGTTTCTTATTATGCCTGTATAGTATATTATTTTACAAGTCCGGTAAGTAGAGTTTTTCTGCCCGAACATGATAGTTGCAAGCTCGGAAAACCTTACCGGCCGAGTTACGTACGATACTTTTTACTATACTACACCGAAAAAGTAGTTCTTACAATTTAAACTCAAAGCATGACTATATTTTATTTAAAACAATCATCTTACCATTTGAAATGTACGTTTATTGTGCAATTAGTGTTGTTTTGGGTATTTAATCATTTCTTGTGGTTATTTTTAAATTAAAATATGACCTGGAATGTCAGGCTCATTATATTCTTCTCTGAAATGCATTAAACACCAACGAAATTATACCAAATTCCACCGGAATAATTTAATTTTGAGATACAGCTCGGATCGACATGGGGTTTTCTGCATTGTGTTCAGAAATGGATCAGAAAAAAGCCTACATATGATGATTGACGGCTCATCAGAATTGCATTGGGGCTCCATAAAATGCATCCAAAAGTCATCATTTTTGAAAATATCTAAAAATTGATAACAAGTGGTGAAAATCACTTCTAAGGGGTTTTTGAATCACTGGTCGGTCGCTGGTTCCGAATCTGATCTGACATCGAAAAACGTCGCCGATGCTCCCGGTGGTCTATTATACTTTATAAAATTATACTTTAGGGCTTCCTGGTGCATCCATCGGTCATATTTTCTGATATCAGATTTGATATCAGCGTCCTCAAAAACCTCCAGAAAACTATTTTCAAGTTGTTTTTTCAACTTTTAAATTTTGGCACCTGAGCCCTTTGGAGCCGCCCGGGGCATCGGCGATGTTTTTCGATGTCAGATTTGGAACCAGCGACCTCAAAAACCCCCGAGTTATTTTTACCGCCTATTATCAATTTCCATAAATTTTCAAAAAATAATGACTTTGGGATGCATTTTTTTGAGAAATAAATGGGAAATTTCTACATCCGGACGTAAAATTACTTTTAGAAAGTTTAACAAATAAAGATTTATTTCGGATTATGTTTTAATAAAGTTTTACGATTATTTGAACACTTAAACTAAGCATCAAACATTTCAAATATTATTGCCGTGCAAAAATATATTACAAATAGAGATCTGATATTACCTTTCTAATATTTCTTGAAAGTAAAAACCCTGTAGAATCCTGGAAAATTCTTTGGCCTTCCACGGTTTGGGACGAAGCCTATAGACATTATCTAGCCAATGCTTCTGATGTTTCGATGAAAACCTATGATGCTTAAGCCAAGGCAATGTGTAGTCGCTCGAGTGATCATCTGACCAAGTTACTTTCAGCCCAGATTCTGAAACCTGTAATACAAACGAGAATACATATAAAGACGGTGTTTTATGTCAGCCTCTAAAATGTATAAAATTAATTACTTTCAAAATTTCTCTAAAAAAAAATTCCTATAAAAATGTACGGTTTGCAAATCTAGTTTACGGCAAGGCAGGCGTGAACAAATATTTCTTAGTTGACCGCAGCTCTCCAAGTGGCTGTATACTACTAACATTGAGCTAGTTAATTTTTCATTCTTCTAGCAAATATTTGGCAGCTACATAAAGGCGGAAAATAGAGGGTTACGGACGTAACCCTGACTGTAAACGTACTGAAATGTGCATGCGTGACAATGTATAGTATGTGTTATTAAACAGCTTTCTCTCACACATTCAAAATTAACTGATATATTATTTTTCTAGTATTCCTCCGCGAGCAACAAGTTGATGTGATAACCACCAGAGTGCAGGCTAAACACTCGAGTAGTACAGTGACTAAATAGAGACAGAGTGGCCAAGAGTGGTCTTGTTTCGTATTGGCCGGCAGCCGTGATCAACCTAAATTCTTATGTGTTTATATTCTATTTGTTATATCTTTTTGCATGAAACAACAGAACATACTTTTTAAGAAGAAACACAATTTTTATTATTTAATTTCAATATAAATATCAAACTGTAACAATTAAATCATTGTTTTTCATAAAAATAAAACAAAGAGGTCATTTCTATTGTAATTACAAAGAGATACAACACTATTCTTTATAATATCTTCTGCTCAGATGAGATTACATTTAGATTAAACATGGCGGCCGCTTCCATATGACACAAATTCCACATGCCGTATGACGCTTCGAGTGGGAACACAAATTTGGTGCGTACATGCTTCCACAATAACATGGAGTTTTTCGTTATAAATTATCCAAAATTATTGAGATTACTTTTATTTGAAAGGTAATTCAACTTCGGATGTGGTGACCATTTTACATTTTTTATATTTGAATTTTTGAATAAGGAAACAATTTGCAAACATTGATTTTGAGTTAAATCAAAAACAAATTTTTAAAACTAAAAGATATCCACATTCGGACTGTCCTAACCTTTAAAATGACATAATCAGAATAATTTTCTTATAATTATTACTCCAGTAATCTTATTACATGTTTAACATTGATCTTATGGGAGTTGAAATTCAAGATGGTGGCTGGGTCTGCTGATCCTTAAGTCAGTTTATATAGTTATAAAAGCAAGCCAATGATTTATATTTATGATCACTAGAAAAAATATAAATTTATAATACTGTAAGATTAGGTGGTTCGCCCAGGTTTTACTACTACGGTACTGTACTTATATATTATTCATTACTTCACACTTGTATTTCATTTCATTTATTTACTGGTCGCAAAACAAAATACTTTTGTATGACCTTCAGTCATTTTATGAATTATTTAAACTAAAACTAAGTCAGAACAATAAATACAAATTGCAGTGAAAATCACAAATATAGCCTGCAGCAGAGAACAACACAAAACATTTCAGGGCTAGTACTTTACACATTAAAACTTACAACAAATAAATAATACAATACACCAATTAACAGAATAAATCAACAATATCAGACATTATTAATATATATATTAAATAACTAAATAAATCAAGCATATTTTCCCTTTTAATCTGGGGCACACGTCTTCCAAATACTCACAAATTGAGTAATAATTCTTCTTGAGGAAAAATGGTTTTAGTTAAGTTTAAACCTAACAGGATCACGCTCTTTTTTAATTACTAGAGGTAGTTTGTTAAAAAAATTCAATCCTACAGAATCAACACTTTTTTTGTCTTGCATTTGGCATAGAATTGAGGTCGGAGACTATTTTTAGCTCTGGTATCATGCCCATGTATATCAGAATTTTTGTAAAATTTACTTAAATTTTTTTTTACAAACAATATACATTCATACATATATATATACATGGAAATGGAAGAATATTAAGTTTTATAAACAATTGCCAACAGGATGTTCTCTACAAGGTACACAACAAATAACCCGAATTGCTTCTTTTTTTTTTGCATTTTAAACACAGATTCCACTGCTGGAGTACTCCTCCACAAAACTACACCATAATTTTACAGGGAATGAAAACAACCAAAATATAAAATCTTTACAACTTCCCGGCTAACAATATTACATATAGTTCTTAACAAATAACATTGCTTGCTTAGCTTTATATTAAGTTCCTCTATGTGCTTATTCCAGTTCAACTGTTCATCTACAATCACTCCAAGAAAGTTCACTGTCCTAGTTAGATCACTTTTGTGATTTCCTATGCCAATATGAAAATCACTTGCTGCAACCGCACATTTACTTCTGTTTTGAAACCTTATACACTGAGTCTTTCCAATATTTAGAGTCAATTTATTATTAAGAAACCAATTATCTAACTCTTTAAGATCTGTGCTTGCAGAAAGCACTTCTTTATAGGATCTATCTTTAACAATGACAGTGGTGTCATCAGCAAACAAAACTAAATTTCCAGATTTGATATGTTCTGAAATATCATTCATATATATTACAAATAAAATGGGTCCCAGCACTGATCCCTGAGGTACACCATATTTCAATCCCAAAGGATTTGATCTGCATTCGGTCACATATCCCATGTTGTGTTGTGTTAGTTCTACGATTTGAGATCTATCTTCCAAGTATGACTTAAACCAATTATTAGCCATGCCTCTCACTCCACATTTTTCCAATTTATATAATAAATTAGAGTGATCAACTGTATCAAAAGCTTTCGCTAGATCACAAAAAATACCTAGACCATTTTCTGCTTCTTCAAAACTATCATTTACAAATTGATACAGTGCTGTTGTCGTTCATCTGTTACACCTAAAACCATTTTGCGCATCTATTAAGATTTCAAACTTCTCAACAAATGACATCAATCTTCTCTTCATTATGTGTTCCAGAATTTTTGAAAAACCTGATAGTATTGACGTTGGGCGGTAATTTTCTAGTTTCTTTGGGTCATCCTTTTTGAAATAGTGGCTTTACCAAAGAAAGACACCTGTCCTAAATGAACAATCAATTATATTTTTTAATGGCTACAATAATTCTTTCCTACATTGTATCAGTAGAAAATCAAGGATTGAATCCAACCCACTTGATTTCTTATTTTTCATTGCCAGATCAATTTCACTCTCTGTATCAGCGTACAAATACATTGAATTACATCTAGTTTTACCATTTAGCTGAGTTACAGTTCCCATGTTCTTATCCTGCTTTTCCAACTTCCGTAAAGCGACTTCAGTAAAGTATTTATTAAATATCAAAGTTAACTCACTCGTTTCTGTTACTAACTTACCACCATTTAATATTTCTATTTTCTTTTCGCTTTTGAAACTCAATCCAATGTCCTTTTTGACAATATTCCAACCCGCCTTAATTAAACTATCTGTTTCTTGCAAATATTTATCATTATACATTCGTTTTGCTTGACGTAAAACTTTACGATATATGGATCTATATCTTAGAAAATAATCTTGAAAAACTTGATTTTGTTTATATTCTTTTGCTTGTATTGAAAGTATCCGAAGATTCCTACTTGATGTTTTTATTCCCTTAGTAATCCATCCCTTCCTTTTCCTATTTCTAGTTATTTTCATTTTCTCTATTGGGAAGCACATGCTGAAATAAAATTCTACAACACTTAAAAACTTTGTATTTACACAGTTCTCTACTGAAACACTCTCCCATTTTTTGGTTTCTAAAAATTTCTTAAATTAATTTATCTGGGACTCCCTGTAAAAACGCTTTTTTATCCATGTGTCTGAGGCTGTATGACTTCTTCCTACAGACAATATTTCGCAAGTGTGACCAGATACCCCTAAATCTATATTTGCGACACTGTAAGAATATTTACCGACATTTGTCATAATATTATCTATTAATGTTTCAGACTCAGGTGTTATTCTTGTCGCCACCCTAACAGTTGGATGTAAATTAAAAGATTTAAACACATTCAACAAGTTTACTGACCTACTATCCTCAGCAAATAAATCTATATTCAAATCTCCACAAATCATTAAAATTTGTTTTCCACCCTTATGAATTACATTTAAACATTGTTCCAATTTATGTAAGAAAATGTCAAATGACCCTGTCGGACTACTGTATATACAGCATACTGTGTGTCTACCCTCCTTACTGACTTTCTCCATTGCAACCGCTTCAAAATGCTTTTCAACACTTATTTCTTTGATGTCTGACCTTTTTACATAACTTAGATCAGGTTTACTATAAATAACAACACCACCTCCCTTTTTTTCATTTCCACAGTAGTGTGACACCTTGCAGAAATCATCAATGCTCATAAAACCAATTTCATTTTCTTTCAGCCAATGTTTTGACAAACAATTTATATTTCTTTTGTAACAAAAAAGTCGACATCGAATATATAGCATTCATTTGCCGTTTTTTGTTTTTTTTTGTTTTTACCATCTAATTGCATTTTCCACAACTAAATAACAAGTTTCAAAAAAATTTGGGGAAAAAATGTGCATAAATTAAATTTTTTAAATTGTTACATTATCTTCTTTTTCTTGACTAGAGGTACAACTTAGCTACACTTTCTCCTTTTCTTATTGCTTCTAATTTATAAAAAATGTTATAAAACCTGTTCTCAAGTGTTCTATAATCTTTTTGTCAGAAGAAAAGGGCTAATTTTCAATAAATAGTTTTTTTTTAATGCATAATTCTTAAATAATTGTTTTTTTAAGAATTTTAGTAGCTACGATTTTTAAATGAGTAAAGAAAATTGATTCATTATTTTTTAGTAAATTAGGTCATTGTGTCACTAAGTGCAATGATGACAAAATTCAACTCCATAATTAACATTTACTGTTCAAAAGAATTTAAGTGGACATTCCACGGGAAAAAAAATTTTCCACATTTTTTTATCATTATTTTTCAGAATGTGCTGAATAATGTAATATTTTTTGATTTTTTTTAGTTCAATTAGAAGTTGGTGAACAAAATTATTGTTTTTACCCTTACACTCTGGTTTTCACAAAAAAGTTTTGTTTTGGATGGTTGAACGCTCGAAAGCGTTCAGGTATTATCATACAAACAAATTTTATGAAGTAAAGTTTTATCATGTTGGCTACTCTGTGTTTCTGTTTAGTGCCTGTGCAAAATATAGTTTGACATTTTGACATCAGCTGTTGTTTGTCTTTGCTAGCCCAGGTTATTACTGAGCTAACTTTTAAGACTTTGATGTGCTACTGCTTTATTCTATTTTAATAATTATTTCGTTTTGTTTTTTAAATGACGTAACTAATTCAGTGTTTTATCTTCATGTTTGATGAAAATGTGTTTCTTAGTTGCAAAAACAAACAGGCCTACAACTCTGTGGACACTGACCCTGTTATAAATACAAGTTTTATACTTTGCCCGTCTGTATACAGACTATGTTTAGACTAAGCATAAGCTTAAAACCATAGCAGTTGCAGCAGTGTTCATATCTTTCTGATAAATTTACTGTTATTGTTTATAAACCAATAATCTACTGTTATAATGGATAGATCAAACTGTAAGAACAATAATGAAATCATGGATGTTTTCAGTTTTTTTCTGTTTACCGAAAGTTATGTTTTTTGGACTTTGATGTAACTTTTCTCAGCATCTAAATAAAGATATTGTAGCCAAATTTTGTTATACTTTCTTATAACATGGTCTACTACTAGTGCACTACACGAGAATTTCTAAAAACTCCTCTTACTTTATGAAAAAAAAAATATTTTATGAAAATTTAACGCATAAATTACAAATTATTTTTGAAATGAAAGAAAAAATACTTAGAAATACAATTTTACAAGCCATGTAGCGCACTAGGAAAAAGTTTGATTAAAAAAATATTTTTGCTTTATGGATCTTGCGAAAATGTGCATATATATATAGTTACATGGAGTAAAACAGTCCCCTTAACACAAATGGTGATTAAATATAAAACAAAACCTATTAGAGCATAGGTCATTAGATCATTAGGTATTGTTTTTACCTGAAGCTCTGGAATTGAACAGTAATTACCTTGAAAATATATCAGTATAATTATATTGCAGAACAATAAAAGCATAATTCCAATGTCAATAAGTATTGTTTTAAATCGTCAATAATAATTCATTGTAATAACAACTTCTTTTTCTTTATTTTATAAATAACAATTGTACTGTCGGTGATGGAATTTATGACTTAGTAATTGTATACTACACTGAATTGGTTTTCTCTGCCTACACAACCTATAATTTATTTGCAGCCATGGCATACATAATCTTAGAATAATTAAATTTCCTTCGTAAAAAGTGACCTTGTTAATATAATGGATTTAAAATTGTTCTAGTATGCAGAGAAATTAAAACTGCTTCATTAGGATATACAGAGTGCTCATAAAGTCCCTTTAACCCCCCCCCCCCCCATTATTTTTGTTACTGAAAATAAGTTAACAAAACTTTGTATGTATCTTGTGTTGCATTACGGGACAATTGTTTAGACATATCTGACCCTCTATGAGTTTGGGGGGCTTAGGAGGGCAAAGGGGGCTAAACATTTCAAATATGAAGGTAGGTCATGTAATACCACCATTGAAAAGCTTATTAGAAGATAAACACAATGGCGCAGAATAGAGCTTAATATATTGGTTCGTTCCAAAAATAATGAGCAATCAAAGTTCTGGAAAATAACATACAACCTACTTATTCCTAATATTAATAACCTGCTTTGATGTTATGATAAAAATATAATTTTTCAGAACTTTGATTGTCCATTACTTTGAAACAAAACTAGATAACTAAGCTATGGTTTGCACCATTCTATTTCTCTTTTAATAAGCTTTTCAATGGTGTATTACATGACCTACCTTTATATTTTAAATTTTTAACCCCCCTACCCCCACAAGCCTCCCAAAATCATAAGGTTCAGATATGTCAAAAAATGTGTCCTGTTATGCAACACAAGATGTATACAAAGTTTTGTTAACTTATCTTCAATAACAAAAATAATAAAGGAGGTTAAAGGGACGAAAAAAGGTTTTGAAACATTTTGAATAACAATCCCCTTTTTAGCCAAAAAATCAGTTATTTTTTTATAAAAAAACGGCTTTAACGATTTTCATAAAATTTGGCTTATTTGTAGCCCTTAATGTACCTTACCATATGCAAAAAACGGCAAATTTCTAAAATTTCTCGTTTAGCTAATAATAATAACTGATTTGGGGAGGGGGGTTTGGCCGAAAAGGGGGTTAATTTTTAAAAATTTTCAAAACCTTTTTTCGTGCAACTCGACAGGCCTAATTGACTTGTTTGGTGCAAATTTCTTTGAAATTGATTGAATAGTTTTCTCTCTAGCTTTGTATACAGCTAATAATAATAATATTTATTAGTTACACTCCTACTATAATGTATCCCCTCTCCTACTTTAATACAATTAAGAAGTCACAGTGAATCTGTTCAATAATTTAAAAATGTTTGTAAGAAAGTACGTGCCAGTTTCTGGTAACGTTTGTTTAAATTAAATTCAAAAGAATATTGTCTTTGAACAAATTGATATTCAAATGTCCTCTTGCATGATGTGAACCAACAAGGAAAACATTGTTTATAAATACTGCAATTATATTTTTGAATAAATATTCTCAACTAAGGCCTACCTCCATTGTTTGTGGTTTCACATCAAATTTAAATTTCTCGACATCTATTGTTCTAGAATTTGATGTTGAATGAAAACACTCTGAACACTGACAGTTATCCCTGAGCCATGCAAACGGAAATTTGTACTCTTCTTGCACAGCATTGTCCTGAATGCATACATTTTCTCCAATAATTTTAGATGTCCATACAAATCTTGTCAGTTTGTTTTTAAATTTACCCCTCCAAGGTTGCAGTTTAAACATGTTGTATAAAACACAACTTACACACACAGCTGGTCACTTGGTAAACATTCCACTGACATGCACAGACGCACTGAATGAGACTGCCAGCTGTTTGGAAATAATGATAATAGCAGTGAACACTCTCAAGGTCTACTAGTTCAAGCTACTTTCTTTTAATTGTTATTAACAACATGTACGGATACTGGTAGTCAAGATAGGCAAATGTAGAGATTAGACAGTAATTCTGACCTCTAATGATTTATGTTGGATTAGTCCATTATTTTAAACGATAATAGATCATGATTCATAACAGTAATGATATAAAATGAATTGAGCTTAAAATAAATTAAGTATTTCTAATTAGGCATCTGGAAACAAATTTGACAGATTTGTTAATTGTAATGTTCAACAAATTGTGTCAGTTAAACATTACATCAAGGGATGTTGCTACAATAATTCATGGAGGGAATTTTACCTCTAAATATTGTTTATAAACTATTTTAAGTACAATAATTTTTAAAACTGTATTTGTGTACAAAACTTTTAACGTGTTTGTCACATAAATTAATACATAAAAATTAAATAATAAAACACCAGACCATGTTAAGTAGGTTCTCAAATTTCCCAACTATTTGGGTGACATTTGCAACCCACTCCCCCTCCTTGGCGACGT
>JAGFPH010002096.1:108166-135207 GCA_018207615.1 Philaenus spumarius | reverse complement strand
AAGGTGTAGGATTAATAATAACCCCAAAGCTAAGATTGTAAATAATGTTAAATGTTCAAATCAAATTATTTTGTATATTTCATAACAGCAGTTATAATAAAGGTTAAAAAACTAGCAAGGCTCAGGTCTACACTTTAAAACCCTAATCTAAAAGTTAGAAATACAAAAATAAGTCTTCAAATTTGAAATCAGCTGTTAATGAAAATATTGGAGCAAACAGCTGTTTTATTTGTTATTTTATTCAATTGGTTGCTATGGTAATAAATGTAAATACATATTGTTTTGGTTCATCACTGTAGGCCTAACCTAAGATTTTTTCAGAATAAATTTACAAATATTGAAATAAAAAATGTTTTTATCAAAATGAATTACCGGTAAAGCCTATGTTACTCAGGCATAGTGAAGCTTTTTATTAGTAAAACTATTTTTCAAACGGTTCATTAGTTCCCCCTACATACAAACAAATTTTACCTCTTTATAATATTAGTATAGCTCTATAATCCAGTATATTTAGGCTCTATCAGGATATTAGATAGGAAATAGATGTTGTACAAGACACTTTTTCGTTCGAAAGTTTGTGTCTACTAAAGAAGTCACAATTTTGAAGGTGGATTCAGAATCACAACTGAAAGACATAGGCTACTGATGAAGCACTGTTTTCAGTACGATTTACAGGATTTTATTCACGTTTTGGACTTACACAATTTTATTAAATGAGGAAACGTGGTGTTGCAGCATATATATGAAATCATATGTATATTTTTACATGTAATAGTTGGTTATATGATTTGTGATTTCTTTTACTTCCTTCGATCGTAAAAAGAAAAAATGATGTATTAAGATTGTTCTTTGTTTGATTCCGTCTTATCAAAGTTTTACTTCAAAAGAATAATAGTAGCTCATCGTAGACTACAGCCATAGGCGTAACCAGGCGGGGGGGGGGGGGGGGTTATAACCCCCACCATTGTAAAAAATATTTCACACTTTGTTTGTATTAAAATACGCTCTTAAGAGTAACTTATTTTCAACACCTATGCAAATGTCAAGCTACAATAAATTATCAATATATTGCTAACATTATCTTTGGTCAAATTGGGCACTGGCACTTTATTTGATATACGATGCACTATAGTGTATGGCCGGGAACACACATGGAGTTTTCGTCCGTCACGGATTATTTGCCGTTGCCATCATATCAACAGTGGTGCGAAGGAGAGTATTATGGCATACACATTGGTGGGAAAATAAACGATCAGTTTATACTACAATCGACGGATTTTCGAGTTGTCTCCGCCAAAACAGTGGTGAACGTGACCAAATGCACGACAAATATCCTTATTTTAGTATTGTTTTCGAAGAATACTATCCTTCAGCCGCGTGTGTAGTTCGTCAAATGACAAAACCGACTTTCTTAAATAATTGAAAAATGTTTCTTCTAGTTCCTCAAATCAGGAAACACAGTGTAAAATGCTCCAAAATCTTCTGTTCTTTTATTTATTGATTGGATGAACCCAAATAAGTATATATATTTTTGCTTCCTTTTCAATCGGCGATGGAATAACAATAAAGCGAGAGTTGCTCTCTGTTCATATCAATAAAACATTAAAAGAAATAATATATTACATAACACAGTTCGTGATTGATGAACTAGACACTTCAGTTTAATGAATCTTAATGAGGCTTTTAGATGGCGTCAAAAATTCTACTGTCCTGTGTGCACACTTTAAATTTTATGAGCGGCGACGGTAACTAATCCGCAGCCGACAAAAAACCACCGTGCGTGTTCTAAGCCTATGGGGTTAGAGGCAGCGCACGAAAAGATTTGCCGGGGAATGAGTCATGGTTGCTATTCTAAAATAGGCCTGAATCACAATTAGAAGTGAAAAATTATACATACCTACCCCCTCCGGTTGTGCAACCCCCCCCCATACAGTCTCGTCCTGGTTATGCCTATGGCTACAGCTGTTGAAAAGAATATTCTAAAAAACAAAATGATTATGAGTCTGACAGTTGCTGTGATGTTTAAAGCTAGGCTATTAAGTAATTAATAGTTGTGTAATACTAGTCTGTATAAAAGTTGTTTGTATTTGATTACAGGAGCGTGCTAAGTAACTTATCCACTATAACTGTTTCTTCAGACTATGGTTATGTGGTTTTGGTAGCAGTTGGATCTGCTTTCATGCTGGTTTGGAAGGGTGTAATGGTAAGCAATTGCTTTTTTATGATCCCAGTAAACCTATTGCTCTATAAGTGTGCAAGAATGTGTTCCAGCTGTTGGCAGATTAGAAAGTTGCGATTTACAAAGTTATTACTGTAGGTATAATTTTACCCAAATTTTACGTTCGATAACGCCATAGTAAACATTTTCACTAGATGTGTAACGGCTCATATGTCCGCCCTCAGGTTTTTGCGACCTATATTTGTGCCACTTGCTCCCAAACAACAAATAGACCCATGGTTCATACTTGTACCAGTTTCTCCCTGTTCTAACGTATATTACAAAATTCTGCACTATTACATTGGGTTCCATCTTTTCACATGGGTCTGTAGGAAAATAAGGCGCAAATTTAGGACAATTAGGATTTTTTTTAGGGTGTCGTCATAAAGTGTTGAAAAATTGTTTTCGTTTTATCGCAACTGTCTCTTTCCGCCTCACTGAAGTTGTTGAAATATTTTGTAATTGTTTACTATAGTCTTCCTTGTTAGAATAGAAGTAACTTTCCCATATTGAGATATGTTATCGGTAATGGATTGCAATCGATAAATAAACATGTTTGAAGAGCCGGAACAACAAGATATAGCAGAAATGATAGCATAAAAAAATGGTCTGAAGTTCTAACTTATAGTCTTTAGTCACAGTATGTTTGCGATAACTGATTACAACCGCCCGCCTCTGACCTGCACTTTTAACAAACCTGCTCACTTCAAAACAACTTAATTGATGTTATTTACTTATATTTGTTTACAAAGTGGAAACATACTGTACTGTGATTAGAGACTGTATTTTAGAACTTCAGGTTTTTTTTTATTGTCATCGGTTCAACGAATACATAAGCGACACTAGTTGTTCATCACATGATGACTTTTAAAATAAGTTAGTCATTTGTATTTCTTTTTCAGGACCTTGAATCATATTAATTCATTGTTAGAATATAAAAATATATAAAATATTCATTACTTTGACTCCTAATTCCTGGACCATTAGGTAGCTAGCACAGTAGCCAGTGCTTCCGAGTGGTTTAGGGCGAATGGGCTTCTTCTGAATGATGTTAAAATGAAACAATTGATTTTCAGTTTGAAAAATGTTGATTCTTGTAATGCAGAGGAGAGTGTTAAATTTTTGGGTATTTATGTTGATAGGCAGTTGACATGGACTCCACATATTAATTTTGTGGTTGGGAAACTTTCAAAAATTGTCTTCTTGTTGAGTAGGCTACATGAGGTTATTGGAGAAGGGTATTTGAGAAATGTTTATTTTGCATTTTTTCAGTCAATTATGTCATATGGGATTGTATTGTGGGGAAACAGCTGCAAAATAAAAGATGTACTGATAGTACAAAAAAAAAAGCTGTAAGAGCTATGACTAAGTCTCATGGGAGAATACATTGCAAGCCTCTTTTTGTTAGTTTGAATATTCTCACAGTAATCAATTTGTACTTGTATGAAGTGGTTAGGTATACAATAAGTAAACTTGATGAACTGCCCAAGAGACATGAAATTCATAAATACAATACAAGAAATAGAGGGGAAATAAACTTGAGATACTATAGGCTGAAGAAATCATCAAACTGTCGTTTGTCGGTGGGTTTAAAAGTATACAACAAGATTAGTAATAACCTTGATGCTACCTCAAGAAAAAAATGTTTAAGAAGGTATTATGCTTGGCTTGTCGAGAACCCCTTTTATTCATTACAGGAATTTTATACACTTAAGAATGATATGATAAATTTTTAACCTATTTTTGTTATGTGTAAGTAATAGTGTATGTGTGTAGAGATTTTTAATGTTTAGAAACATGAGGTTAAATTAAAATTTCAATGTTGACTATGTATATTGTACTAAATGTATCGAATGGCAAATAAATTATTATTATTATTATTATTATTGTAAATTTTTTAAAATTAATTACCAACCTTCAAATGGTCCTATTAATTTCCCCTCTACTGCTGCTGGGTCTTACTAGTTTCGACAAACCTCTTAACCCACGTACGGCCACGGTTAAAGCTAAAATTGGCCAGCCCGTTTTTAGCGTTTTGCAAGCATATTTTTAAAAATTCGCCAAAAATAGTAAATGAACCCCAATCCAAATGTGTTCAATAGCTTTTTTGTAGAAGAAACTTCAAAGAATTCAAATATGCCACTAAAAATTAGTTTATTTTGAAATTGTAAAAGTTATTAGCTCAAGAAACAAAAAATGTTCAGTAACGAAAGGAAAAAGTTCAACTTTAGACCTACATAAAAAATAGTAAACATGGAGTAAATAGTAAACAGTAAGCGTAAAAAAGTTTCGTAATTTAGTTCTAAATAGAACTGTATAAAAACATTTATCAATTTCAAATTTTTTATTTTGAAAAAAACAGTTTTTATGTTTCAAGTACACAACTGGTACCTACCTAGGCCTAGATTGTAACGTCATTTACTAATATATGCTTTGACCAAAAATGAAATATTATTATAAGAAAGTGTAGAGGATAAATCAAAGAAAAGAACGGTGTACTTGTCTTTCCTTAGTTCACAAAAGTGTTTGAGTTACATTTATCTGAATAACAAAAAGACATCAGTCGAATAATAACTCCCGAGTCAACACGTGCATGTTGGTCGCGTCATTTGAATAGCGTGGGAACAAACGCCCTAGGCGATCTCACCACAACGTCACTTTCCACTGCTGTCTAGACAATCACAAAACCGGTTATATCTGGATTACTTGGCACCGTTCGAAACTACAGACTTTCCTCTACAAAATGGTGTCAATAAATCTGTCAAAAGATAAGGCGTAGCCTTTACAATATCTGTTGACAAAATGGCCTTTTTATTGGTTGAGAGACTGTCCAATCGCAAGGGTTTACAGTATCTCTTCACTGAAACAGTAATTGTACTGTGACATCTGATTGGAAGACACCAACAGAAAGATGAAATCATGACGAATCCCATGATATCGTTATAAATGCCAAAGGAATATTAGTGTAGGCGGAGAAATACGTTTAAACAGTGGGAATTAACAGTACAATTGTATGCAGATTCGCGCGCGGAAATAGCTGTAGCCCGATATGCATATTTTAAAACGATGATTACGTATGTAAATATACGTTTTACGAAAAAGTTGTAAATACAAAAATTGAAGTTTAATTCATTTCCTTTCCAATGGTGCCAGTTTTATTACGATTGGATAATTTTAAGTGGGTTAAATTATCGTTTATGCAAATATATGCAAATTTTTCGCCATTGTCTAGATTGTTGCGTTTGCGCCGTGAAACATGGTGTTGTGGTGTCGTATGGCCGTTAGTGGGTTAACGTATGCTGAACACTTGATTGACTCAAATCATTTGACCAATGGTTAAACAATGACATGGAGATTCTAAGGAAATACACCAAAGGTAAACAAATGGACATACTGGAACAGTTCCACATTTACAAAGCCATAAAAACACAACCACATGACGTCCTTAACCTTTTGCACTCTATTTGACACTTGGCTGCTCCACCAGATCCAATTAAAATATTACTGTTTGCAGAATTATTTTTGTAAATTCGCCAAAACATTCCTATAAATAGTAAACATAAGTTATTATATATCATTTTGTTCAGAATAAAAACAGAGAATAAGGAAAACATTGTTGAAAGATTAAAAAAAAATGTTTCATTGAGTAGGCCTATTTTGAATATAATCGGTAAAAAAAAAAAATCAATCGATTATTTTGTTTTGTAATGAAATTAAAAATAAGAATAATAGAGTTTAGAGCTTTTAAAATACTTTATTACACTAAATGTGACCATAATAAATAATTTAAAAAATATTCTTGAGGTTTAACAACATTTTTTTATTGAGTAGGCCTATTTTAAATATATTAGGTCAAACAAATAAAAAAAAATGTTTTTTATGAATTTAAAAGTAGTAATAAAAATGATTAGAGCTTTGAAAATAGTTTTTACAGTAAATATGTCTGTTTAAGTATGTCAATTGTATTTATATTTATTCAAAAGGTTATTTTAATAAAATTTTTGTGAAATAATGGTAGATAACCACGTTAACGTATAGTTTAAACAGTTGCCATTTCTCAACACAAAATAAAACAAAAACAAGATCTTTACATTAACAAAATTTACACAAAACTGCAAAATAATAATGTAGGCCTACAGTAAAAATAAATACCACTTGAAAAAGCGTAAACCAAAGTTACAAGACGCAAGATAAAAGACGATGCTATTTGTATTTCTTGATCATGACTGACAAACAGCTGCTCAACTTCAGAGAGATATAAAACATATTCAACAGCCAATATAATCTGTCACTGATTTCTAAACTGTTTTAACAACATTGAAGTCTTATTAGACCGAAAACCACAGATTCTACACTTCTTTAGAACATAGAAATCATATTAAAACGTGTGTCGGAATGAGTACGACAGTGGAGCGCAACGGCAAATTAGCGATGTCGGACTGAGTTCGCCTGGTTAATGATCAACCACAGTTTTAATCCAACGCTATATTCGATATTATATTAAATTTAAATACACCGGCAAGTTATGCAACTAACCATACAGTGCAATGATGGGCTATCTGTTTCTTTCCAGTTCAGTTCGCGTTCGAGATGACCCGCAAGTACTTGTGTGGAAAGCTATGTCCCATTTTAATTATTTAACGACCTTTTAATGGTGAATATTACGAGTTCATACTTTATGTGTTGTGTAGTGTTTTTCATCATGTGATTATCGTCTGAAATGTTCGTCTTCGACAATGACAGAGGTTTGTGTCGAAACTAGTAAGACCCAGCAGCAGTAGAGGTGAAATTAATAGGACCGTTTGAAGGTTGGTAAATTGATTAAAAATATAAAATATCTGGTACTTACGTATTATACGGAGGCCTCTATTTTTAGACGTTTTTTATTACATACTATTTTTAGTAGTAACCTAGCAACTAAACATATTGTGACTAAATACTATAGGTTAGAACTTTAGGCTATTTGTTTTTATTCTTGCATTTCTGTTGTTTATTAAAACAATACCTAACCTAGCAATGTTTAAAAAAACCAGTGGCCTCCGTATAATACGTAAGTACCAAATATCTCAATATGGGAAGGTTTGCTTCTGACAAAGTAATAGTAAACAATTACCAAAAAAATATTTTAAACATTTCAGGTTATATTTGAAGTATTTATAGGCCTATGAAGTTTGCCTTAATGGAGCACATTAAAACATTAAGGTTCATGTGTACTAACAGTGGAATTAACCATGCTGTTGGTAGTGATACTGATGCAAGTTCACTGTGTAGTTTTGTCGAAGAAAGTTAATTCCATCCTCATCTGTAATAATACAAAATTTATTGTTTTTATTAGTTGAATCTGACTCTTTCATAAATGAGTTACCTATAAACTGCTCACAACTGTTATATGTTTAAAAAAATGTAAGTGTACATTTAATGATTATAAATAGTATTATAACTCAAATTACTAAAATCAAATTCGTGGTCTGCGACAAATATCACTCCATTTAGGCTACTTCTGGTCTGTTTTTAGTATCCTTTCACGCTGGTAACTGTTAATAAACATAGAGCGAACGTGTTAAATTGTAACCTAAAAATATTAAAAATAATGAAATAGAAAATGTTTTGCTAGCAGGGATTGTCTCATTATGTTAGAATTGTAGTCTGGATTCATCATGTCTCTGTCCTTGAGTCTCAGCTTCTTAGAGCCCCACACACTGCCAGTTAACCTTCAGGCCATTGTCTTGTACTGTGATTGTAAGTTCAAAATCTCAGACCACCACACATTACCCGACGACCGCCTGTAAGCGGAAGTAGGAACCGCAGTTGTGTGCCTTAAGGCGCCATACACTTCAGACGTGTGGCTGATACCTTCATCTTCAGCCTGCAGGCCGTCAACTGCAACAAAACTGCCCCTGGAGCAGAGGGCCCCAAATTTCAGTTTTTGAACACCGCCCACGATGCGCGTTGTACTTGTTTTCGGTAATTTGTGAAAACAAACCTGCAAAGAAAAGATTTTGGGCGAAAAAGTAGCTTTTGGAAAGAGGTCACACATGTCTTTGTTAAACGAATTATGCCAGTCCTGCTAAGAAGATTCGTTAAATTATTTGAGAATGAGTGAATACAATTTTAATATATTTCTGGGATTTCAACTAGGTATATACCCGTTTGCGCCAGTCAATAAATTCTGAAGAAAGGCTGACTGCAACGCTAAGGTTTTTAGCAATGGCCCAGAGCTTGTAAATGATGTCCGCTTAACTGGAAAACCTCATGAATAATGCCTGGTTTTCCAGTTTTTTCCGGTTGCTGGCCACCCTGAACGCTCGATGGTTCTAATATTAAAAATGCAATTAAAAATTAAATTATACAATCATTGTGTATAAAAACATGATGTGTTTTTCATTTTTTAGGTTGGTCAGGCACGGAAAAAGTTTGGAGTGCAGTATCCTACTATGTACAGCCAAACCAACGACCATTTTAACTGCTATCAAAGGGCTCATCAAAACACGTAAGGAACATAATATATTTACTTTTATATTTAGACCATTAACATTAAAAGCTGTGTAACTAAATAACACCTGATGCATTTTCTGAATGTTTGTTTAGTTCTTATACGATTTTATTATTTTTTATCCTTAATGATCAATTGATGTTTATGCTTGGAACTATAAAGCTGATAGTTTTTCTTCAAGTTAGGTTGGCGAATTTTGTAAACTCAATTAGTAGAAGTAACATTTTAGTACATTTCTTGAACTAGTATTAACTTTTCACAAGTGTGCTAAAAGTGAAAATTAACTAACATATGAAAACAGTTTGAAATATATTAAAACATTTTAAAGGATAGAAGTTTGCTACTTAATGAACAACTTCTTCTAAAATGCTGGCTATTGTAGTATCTTATTGATAAGAAGCTATGAAGACAGCCAACATAGATAAGAATTCCTTCCTTCCACTTCCAATACAGGTAGACAGCAGTGTCAATATAGGGGCCTACTGAGTGTATAAACTATGAATACAGTAGAACTTCGATAATTTGAGTTGCAGCAGTTCGAGGGTCCGGGTATTTCGAGCTGTGTTTGCAAAATTAAAAAACAGATTTTTTGACTATTTTATTTATTTATTTTATTTTATTTTATTTTACTGTTACATTACATTTTATAATATAGCTATAGCTATAAAAACAGGTAACATTGTCAACAAAACAAAACATAGAAAATATAAAAACAGGTAATATTTAGAGTGCCTTTAAGCTAATTTTAAAGCATTTAAAAAATCGATTGTAACGCACCATCAAAATTGTACATTAGCATAGCTTCATTTTCCATAGTGTAGATAGTAACCTACTATAGACTTAGTTTTCATTGTTTTTAGTATATATAGTTATTATTGTGTTGTTTTTATATAGCCTAATATACATTTTACTCTTAATATTTTAAAAATTTTAAAATTTTGTTCATCACATTGTATTGAAATTCATAATTTCCAATTACAGCTGTGAATATTGAAAGTGATATTTTCCCAGATTAGTCCGGGAGATTTTTCCTGTACTGCTATATAGTTATGTATTCTAACACCAGTTGCGCTAGTAGCATGTTGCATATATCAGTAATTGTTATGTATTTGAATCAGCTGTTCTTATTAATTTAACTAGCAGTACAAAATGTAAAAGCAATGCAGATACTATTGTTGTCATATTGTGAGCAATATTCCTGAGCAGTGGATGATAAAATGTCTGATAAAAATTTAAACGATACATTACAATAATTATGCAAACTGCAATATTCATTTAAACTCTCATTCGTAAGTAAATTGTCAATAAATAAAGTTTATAATGTAGAAATTAAAACTTAATGTTTTGTAAATGTTAACTACTTTGTTACCGCCACCCCATTGTATGTTTAAAATGGCAACTAGTCTTTTGAAAGTGACAAGGGATCAAAGTGGTTGGCTTGCGTTCACTGGGCGGGCTTGTCGACACACCACGACTCGCAGGTAGGTAATGAGTCAACATTGGGTCTCGCCGATGCCGCTTATATCTCATGTCAGCTCAGACATACACCCCATACTTGACTGTCTCCCCCTCTTGTTATTTTTAAAACAGTTCAATTTCGACAGTAAACTGTCAGTTCCCACAGAAGTACGCGCGCTACGCATATCGGTGTTTTGTATAACATTGTCGATTAGTGAGGGCATTCTTTACCGTTTCTGTGAAAAGTGTTAGTTTTTTAAGTTTTAGATTTGATTGGGTTTTGTAACGATGAACAAAAAAGCTAAAAGAAAGTTTGTGCCAATTAAAATTAAATTAGAGGCCTTGAAAAGACTAGACTATGGTGAAACCCTCGAAGAAACTTGCAGCTGAGTACAGTATAGGTGAAATAACTGTGGGGGAATGGCGCCCTAATAGAGATCTCGAAACATTTTATAAAATGTTCTAATATTTCGACTATTTAAAACATAAAAAAATATAGTATTCTTTATTTTTGCCCATTTCTCCGCTTATTCCGAGTTTTTTTGTAGTTCAAGGTACAGTCGGCCCCAATTAGCTCGAATTATCGTGGTTCTATTGTAATGTGTATTAGAGTTATTTTTCAATGTTTTAAATATATGAACACCGTAAACATTCCAGAAAGAAGCGTTCGATAATGGCTTGATAGCCGAAATGATTGAACTATTGAACTACAAACAATTAGACTATTGTGTCATTAAGTCGTTGTAATTTATCAAGATGATATTTTCTTTATTCCATAAAAATACTCGTTCCAAGATCAGGGAAACATTTTTGTATCTACTTTCAAAGTATAATGTTTCAAATAATAAAGTTATTACCGTCATTGGGCATACAATGAAATCAAGATTTAAAAACAATTCCATCATGCATCTGTTGACGTGAGTTGAGTGAATTTCCAAAATGTAGTTTATGAGTTTTAGAGTTTCAACCAACTGTTTGGGAAATAGGTCTTCTGACCTTAGGTCTCACCATAAGAGTCATTGCAATCGTTCATCTTTCAAACGGAATTTTGCTAATCATATAGTTTAAGGAAGTATAGTTTAATGAGCTTGTAACTTCAATAAATTTTATTTTTGGACTTTTACAGACTAGAGAACTACCCGCAGTTTTTGATGATGCTACTACTTGGAGGTTTGGAAAATCCTTTAGTTTCTGCTGCGGCTGGTTCCGTTTGGATTCTTGGAAGGATTGCTTATGCCAGAGGATACTATACCGGAGGTACTTATAAGCTATTGTCTCTATTATAACATACAATAATCGCTAATAAACAAATACCAGGCGTACTGAAACTTTGTTATCCATCCAGGCCTGTTAACCCTTTCCACTCCAACTACTGGGGACCTAGTGATGCTATCAGCTCCATTTAATTTTGAGCGAATATTGTACTTTAATTTGTTTACTTCAAAAAAAGTATTTCTGTTAGTTCTAAAAGGCTGATTTATTTTTTTAGTTTCTTCTAAGACTAAAGTATAGATTGGTATGAAATAAAATATATATTTTTATCTATATATATAAAAGCAAAATACCACTCACTCACCACGATTTCTCAAAAACTTCCGAACGGATTGAAATGAAATTTAGTATGTAGCTTCCTCTAGGGCCATAGGTGCTTACTAAGAAAGGGTTTGAAAAAATTCGAAATTTTAGGGGGGTTTGGGGATCAAAGTTACTAATAATTTCAGATCTTTTATTATTATTTCAATAGTGCTTTTATTATTTAAGATCTATATATAAAAGCCAAATACCACTCACTGACTGAACACTTAAAAATAATACAATTACATTAAAAAGACTGAAAACACCAACCACCACGGGCAACGCCATACGGGTCAGCTAGTTTTTAAGTATATATTTTTATTTATTGAAAAAAATAGAAATTTGTCACAAAAAACAAGAATTTTCGACAAATTTTCAATGGGAAGACCTGTATTTTGTTGCTTGTTTTTTGTTGTCTATATCCTTACAAACAAAATTAAGTGTTTTACAAATGTTTTAGACACAATAATACATTATAAAAAAATTATAATTGAAAAACAAGTTTTTTGTAAAAAATTAGTTTTGACACCAACTTGTACAAAATTGCCCTAACTATTTATTTTATTGCTTAGCAACAGCATTATTTATGTCAAAACTAGTAAGTAAAGCTTTTTTCAAAACTGTTGGTAATATCGGTATCACTCAGGTTCGAAACAAAAGTCCCGTCGCCACACCCGCCATTTTGTAACAACCTGCCGTCGTCTTCGTTCATTTTATTTCACAACAATAATTATTGTAAAAAGAACAATATTAAAAAATAAACTGTGAAATTACACACGATAACCTAGTACAACAAAACTAAACAACGCGTAAGCTCACTAAAACACTGCGTAGTAAGTAGGAACCAAACTACGGTGAGAGCAAACAGCTGTTTACAGAGCGGAAAAAGACGGCAAACATTACATTTTCTAAGATTTATTTACCACAGAAACTGAACTCAAATGGTTCTAAAAAAATCCCAAAGATAGCAGCACATCTCAAACTTCAACAATAGCGGTCATCAAAGTAATTACGTCCGTTCAAATGCAATCAAAGAACGTTCTCATAGCGAGTTCAGAGCTCGCACGACGTAGGAGTTCGTGCGGATTAGTAGGGTGCGTGGCTGCACCGACACTCGAGTGGAAAGGGTTAAGAGGGGGCAAAAGACAAAAATTATTTGTAAATCATGCGAGCCTATCGGACTATATTGGAACTTCTACGGATCCGCTTTACATGGAAGCGCAATGAATTTACAACGAAAATTAGTTCTGTCTCCCCCTCTCCTTCTACTACAGGCTACTCCAACCTATTCCCCTATCTGTGTCCCGCCGGTGCGGCAGTTCTATGAGTAGACTAACATCCGTTTACGTACCAAATATTTTGACCTTGATCAGCCTTTTCGGCTGTCAGCACTATGCCTTGTCAACATTTCTTTCCTTATTGGTTAGTGCTTCTGCTTATTCCTTACGGCTTCTTCTAAAGATAAATAAGTAGCGAATTTAACTGAGATGAAATGTGTTTTGTTTACTGTTTAAGCCTATACATAATTTATTTTAGTAATGAAATGTTTTTATTAGTTTACAACAATTATGTACTAAATAAACCCTTAGAATGTTGTAACTTTTACCTCACATCAACAAATTTTTCAACAACACTTTTCAAGTTTCATGAGGTAAAAGATAAGGATTATTTGGTTGAGACAAAAGAGGATTCTACCACAAATTAGGAAAAATACTGATTTGTGCCAATTTAAAATATCATCTCTTTTTAACATCAAAATGCTGACAAAGTATTTATTTCTTAACAGTTAATAAAATTTAGTTCCACGATTAAAAATATGATACATATAAATTTTTTTTATTGGTAAACATGTTTTATGTAAGTCTATTTTAGAGAATCCAATAATTTGCAACGACAGTGTTCAGAACATCAATATTTAGCAGTTGCAGTGTTGGAGTGATTGAAATAAAAAAGTACTCATTATTTTGTCTGTGTCGGAAGCTGCATTTATTCATTATTAAACGTATATTTCTAACAACTTAAAATCTAGTATAACATAAAATTGTAATATTCTAAATTGTAATATATTTAATTTATTTCATTTAGGCAAACGCATGGAGTCATTTTAAAATACCTTGTTACTTTATGTTCATACACAACCAATGTTACGAAAAATTCTAAAAACTATCTGAGAAACAAATAAGTAAATTATTTACAAAGTAATTAAATTATTTTAAATGTAATAAATTTACAAGCAATCCAGTACATGACCGAGTTTAAAAATACATTTCTATTACGTTAGGCTATATAGTTGTAATATAATATATACAATTAATATTTCCTTTAGGCAAACACGCAGAGTCATTTTATAATACTTGTTACATTGTGTTCACACACAAACAATGTTACGAAAAATTCTAAAAACTATCTGAGAAACAAATAAGTAAATTATTTACAAAGTAATTAAATTATTTTAAATGTAATAAATTTACAAGCAATCCGGTACATGACCGATAGGTAATTAATTAACAGCTGAGATAGGTCAAACTTGTGTGGTGAACCTATTTTATGAATGGCCAAAGTATCCTTCCGCACTGACATAGTTCAATATTTCTCAACCAGGGGTATCTCGTTTCAGCGTAGTTTTGGTAATGTAAGCCTTTACGCGGATACGTATAACGTCGACAAATACACTTTATTCGGATCAAAATAAATTTTATTCAAAGTAAATTTTATTTACTGTTATATTTGGATTGCTTTGTAAAATTTTGATAAAATAAATAGTTTTAGTACAAATTGAACGGTAATTTGCGGTAAAATCTGTTATTTTAGCACTATGTAGAAGGAAAGGAGATGAAAATTTATGTATTTTAAAAAGCAAAAGCTATGACTTAATTCTTTTACTATAGTATGGTTTTTGTTTGAAAATTTTAAAATGAAAAATGGCAACGTTATTTGCTCCCGCGTGGAGCATGTTTTTCGCCACGTATTTTCTGGGTTTTGCCCCCTCTTAAAGACACTTTTAAAGGTTTAAAATTTGTTAGTTTTTACAATAATTATAATGTAAATGTATTATATAAAATTAGTATGTCTTGTATTTTCTATTTACAAGCATTACTAAAACTAGATTCTGTACTGTTATAGAGTTTTTAAGGGAAATACTATATTAATAATTAATATTAGCCTACCTCATTTAGTCTGCCACAAGAGTTCTTTTCAAGTTATTTATTCAAGTGTTCATTGTGAGCACCATTCGCCACATGGTACACATAAAGTCGATAGCCGTGTTCGTCCTGAACCTTGTTCAATGTGTCTGGAGTAATTGCTGCGGTCCACATGATGAACTCCAAAGGTAAACATCGCATGGTGTCAGATTGGGTGGACGTGGAGGCCGTTCGAAACACGTTATGTCATCCGGACGCTTCCAGTCAATGCAGGGGTCGGTTACAATGTTGCGTACTAAGTTGTACCTGTGAGATGGCGCACAATCTTGCTGCCAAATAAAGGACTGTGGTTCAGCTTCTTCAAATTGAGGAAAGAGCCGTAGTTCTATCACATAAAGACAAGAAACACCAGTTATGTTAAGACATTTGACCTATAATACAGTAAACCTTTTGTTTGGTTTTATCTAATTAAAAAAACTGATGATAGTTGTGAAGAATAATTACCTCATTCTAAATTGGACATTTACAAACTACATATAGGCCTACACATAATATGTTAACCCTCCAAGCGCTAAAATCGCATTTGCGATCATTATAAATCAGTCTGTAGAGCTGAAGTCGCATCTGTGACTTTTCTACAGAGGTTTTCTAAAACGGGCCTCAAGTCGTCATTTTTCATTCAATCTGAGAGTTTCTTATATGGTTTTGTCAGAAATCGATTGCTACAGTATTGTATAAAGTTTAAAATCGATACTTTAAAAAATGTAACTTTGGTAGCATTGTAAAGTCAGCTGTTTTAGTACACACATCTGTATCTGTGCTAGACGCTAGACGTTTTTTGCTTCTCGTAATGAACCACAATAATTTGTTTGGAAGAGTACAGTGTTTACATGTTTTTGATCAGCATGAAATTGTGCAACTTTTGTATATCTTGGATTATTACAGTGACATTTTGAAATTATTTTTAGTGGAGGGATATCTGAAAAATTAATTTTTAATTTTTAATTTGTGCAAAATAAACAGCTGTGAAAATCTAGGATTAAAAGAACGACAATTATATTAAGATTAAATACGAAATTCATGCTTTTCTGATTATAATGATATATAATAAGTCTACTTTTACTTTTAGTAAGAATTTTATAGGCCTACATATTTTTTTAAATTTTACATGCACACTGCCTTAAAAATGCCTAGCACTGAAGAGTATTTTAGTCAGCTCTTGGAGGGTTAAGACATTTGGATCTAGATGTTTGACAGAAACTGATAGTTGGGAAGAATAATTACCCGATTCTAAATTAGCCAAATTAGAAAATGTCTTTTGGTTCATTGTAGGCCTAACCTAAAATTATGTTCAGTTTTTAATCAGCTGTTTCATTTATAATATTTAACAACCGATGTTTGAATTGAATTATATTGCTGTTAGTATTTTTTGTTGATTTTTGTTTGGGTTTGCTTTTAGTTAGTCAATCTAACCTAAAAGAGCTGTTAGTTTTGAAGACTAAGTAAAGTTGATATGGTAATGAATGTAAACAAAGATGTGTTGCTAAGCTTTTTGTACGAACAGCTGTTTTTGTGACCTATGGTCTTAAGTTTACAGAAAAAAGAATGTTCAGTTTCCGGGAAACTTTTCAAATTTTTCTTTTTATAAAAATTTTATTCAGACTATTACGAACATTTTAAAACAAAAAATAGCCAAATTGGTCCAGCCGTTCTCAAATGATACGCTTGAGAACAGCATTTCATTTTTACTATATAGGTTATGATTTGTTTATCTGATGATAACTTTATTTCCATTTCAGATCCAAAGAAAAGGATGCAAGGAGGTTTTAGTTACATTGGACTTATTACGTTGCTTGGAACCACAACTAAGCTGGCACTTAGATTGATTGGTGTAATTTAAACAAATGTAGGCTTTTGTAAAATCCACAACCTTAATAAGCGAGTTAAATTGAATCCTGCCAAAACAGTTAACTGAATTCAAATAAAAATTAACTACATTGTTCTTTTCGTACTGAAGCAGGAAATCATTTCAGTTAATGGAATGTTCAGAGCACAATAACAAAACAAAAAAATTAATAACCGAGATGCAAGAAAGTATTATTTTAAAGAGAGTCAAACAATAGCATGAAACTGTGTTCAGGCATGCTAACATTAAAATACTCTAAAACCTCGTTTATCCGGATAAAATTTTGAAAACTAATTTTTTTTATACTGTAAAAATATCAATTTATTTATTATAAAAATATCAATTTTAGTTATTCAGTTGTTTAAATGTAACACAAAGTAAATAATTTTATTTTTTCTGTAATTTTCTACCACAAATTAATTGACTTTCACTTAAAACTGTAGGTCTAATAATGGTCAAAAACGGCAAAATCGGTTTATCCGGAAATGGTCTGGTCCCATCAATTTCGAATAAACGAGGTTTCAGTGTATAAGCCGACAGCCTATGCTTTATGAATACGCCTCGTTTGATTAAAATAGGCAGCATAAAGATTGGAAATTATCAGTAAAAAAATGAAAACGTCTGGACTATGAACTCGTTTGCTGTGTTCATTAGACAGAATTGTTGTGAAACAATTATTTTATCAGTATTCCTATTAACAGGTGACTTATGTTAAGATTGTTTTAAGAGAAACAGTTTATAGAAAATAAATTATATAGTAATTAAATAATACTGCCTAGTTTTACAGAGAATTATTTTTACTTTGTAAGTGCAATTATTTCAGTTATAGATACGAAGAAAATTAGATATAAATTGTACATTAGCATAGCTTCATTTTCCATAGTGTAGATAGTAACCTACTATAGACTTAGTTTTCATTGTTTTTTTAGTATATATAGTTATTATTGTGTTGTTTTTATATAACCTAATATACATTTTACTCTTAATATTTAGAAAATTTTAAAATTTTGTTCATCACGTTGTATTGAAATTCATAATTTCCAATTACAGCTGTGAATATTGAAAGTGATATTTTCCCGGTCTAGTCCGGGGGGGGAGATTTTTCCTGTACTGCTATATAGTTATGCATTCTAACACCAGTTGCGCTAGTAGCATGTTGCTTCTATCAGTAATTGTTATGTATTTGAAATCAGCTGTTCTTATTAATTTAACTAGCAGTACAAAATGTAAAAGCAATGCAGACACTATTGTTGTCATATTGTGAGCAATATTCCTGAGCAGTGGATGATGAAATGTCTGACAAAAATTTAAACGATACATTACAATTATGCAAACTGCAATATTCATTTAAACTCTCATTCGTAAGTAAATTGTCAATAAATAAAGTTTATAATGTAGAAATTAAAACTATTAATGTTTTGTAAATGTTTGGTTAAAAATTTATTTTTAGGGTGATTACATTATATTCATAAATTACTTGTGTTATTATTATTTACAGTGTGATGGAAAGTATCGTTCATAACTCGTACCAAAAGTGTTATTCTGGTCGTTGATCAAAAACACTATCGTGTATCGGAAAACACCACTTTCGGTACTATTGATGAAATATACTATTTTGATACAGTTCATATATTTACTATAGGTTGATTTAAAAAATATTTGTAATCACTATTGTAAACTGTTGTTTTTCTTTACTTTTTGTATATGTATGTATTTATTAAAATGATCAATAAAACGTTATACTATTTCAAAACTCCAGGAGTAGTTAATAACAATTGTATGTGGTCCGTGCTAAAAATATCAACAGATTAGGTGTGCAAAAACATTTTGTGACAGTGTGCCAATAACAACTAGTAAACTAAAGAATTCAATCAAAACAGCTGACATGACTTGAGCGAATTTCCAAAATGAAGTTGATTTAGGGTTTCAACCAACTATTTCGGAAATTGGTCTTCTCATGAAGGCGCTGAATAGCTGTCTGCATGTACAAAATATATTAGTAGAATTTCTTTGCACCTCAGTCTCCTGCCCCGTCTTAGGACTTTTAACCAACTTCTCAGCATTTTTATGGAAATCTGAAATAAACGTTTTGAATTTCCATAAATTCTCGTGATCTTTACTTTCAGAATCTATTTGAAAAATTTATATCAGATGTAACAATTAATTTATATTCAAGATAACACCCTAAATTGTTTGAACTGTTATTGTGCAAAAATCAATATAACAGGGTTCACCTTGTTCACAGTTAATCTACGAGCCATTGTTGGTTTAAAGAGGTACCATGCATGATGCCCAAGAGTTTTGAAGATTCAGTGCTTGTAACAATGGTTTCTGAAGGTTTATCTCCTTAAAAATAAAACGAAACATGGTTGTAAATCTTCTAGTACATATCTTAATCCATTCTCCAATACCTCAGGCATTTGACAAAATAAATTATTTTACCATATTTAAGGACTATTTTTTTTTTGTATTTATTTATTATCTTAGCCACATTACAGCAATTACAGGAAAATTTCCAAGCAATGTGGAGGGTTACAATGTGCAATAGTTCCAATCTAGTCTACAATAGTTGTACAAACACACATTCAAACAAATACAAAATACATCAACTCAACAAATAACAATTTTTAGCTTCAACTAATTTAAAAAACAAAAAAATTAATAAGAAATACAGTTACATCATAAATATGTTGCCTATATTCATTTATAGAATAGACAGAATTTTCCTGCAGAAAAGAAAGAAGAGCCCTTCTAAAATTTGTTGGACAGGCTAATACGACCAGGTAATTTATTATACAATTGAATACCACCAGGGCCGGATTTAGCATTTTGGCGCCCCTAGGCCCAATAATTTTTTCCGCCCCCTAGTCTGGTTAAAGTTACTTCCCCAAAAACCTTTATTAAAAAATGTATCAGGCCTATATGTTAATTGCTTAAACACCACTCCACGATGCAATTTTACCATTGCAAGTTTTTTGAGTAATTTACTTGGTTCTGGGCTTAACAAAATGCTGTCTTAAAACACTTTTAGTAATTTTATGTATTAAATAGTGAGCTCACGTTTGTGGAACTGAAACAAAACGATCCAACCCGCAGAGCATTCCCGCAACAAAGCATGGCCATTGCTATGTTAATAACTTAGGTTTTGTTGTTCAATTTAGTCATTTGGGCAAATAAATAAAAAAACAATAACATTGGCACGCACATGCACCCCTAATCACTCCGAGCAGTTGTAACGAAGTTGATGCGTAATGTTGAAAAATAGTTTAACTTTACCAACAATTATTTGTTCCAATGAACTTCAAAATCAGAATGATTTTTTTGTAATCAATTAAAAAATATGTTAAGTTATGGCTATTTTTATTTCTAGATATTTTTTTTTCTCTCGGCCGTGCGGCCCCCTGAGAGCTTGCGCCCGGGCCTATTGGGAAATCCGGCCCTGAATACCACTGTAATAAGGAGTGGCTGATTCCATTGGTGTTGTTATCAGTCAATGGACAAAGCCAAGGCTGTGACCAGGGGGTCAAAACTCCCCCCCGAAATTTAGCACTAAAAATTAATACTAGGTTTAAAAAGTGCAAGTTAAATTATAAAATAGACAACACAACCAGAGGATCCAACATTATATTTTACATCATTGTGCATTGCACGCATACTGATATTTCAATTTACTTGATTAAACTACAGCGTACAATATACTTGGATGCAGTAGGTTACAGCCTTACTCTCTTATAAGTTTGATATGATCTATTAAATAAGAAAACTATGAAGGTTCAACAAAAATACTTTTCTCTAACAAAACAAAATCATTCATCATCCTTACATCCTATAATATTTTACATGGGTAACTATATCAAAATTTTAAAAATAAAGATGTGGAAATTGATGTTTAACACGTTTACTGCTACGCAAATTTCGTATTTCCTATGCTAGGAGCTGACCTTTCATATTTTATATTTATAGCCTAAATGAGTAGAAATTACTTTATTTTTTATTTTTGACCCAATTCCAGGGAAAAAAATTTTTTTTACAATGTTTATTTTAAAATGGCAGCTGTTTGAAAATTTCAAACCTAAATTACACAAAAAAAATCAAGACACCTTATTTGTAGCCCTTTTTGTTCCATATCGGATGATGTAACTGTCAAAACAATCGGATGAAGGACAATAGCTAAGATAAATAAAATGACAGCAAATGTCCATACAATATTGAAGTATTTACTGTGTTGGTATAGCATGCCGGGTTGAACAAACCAATTATTACATATAACCAAGTTATTTTATATTTTTCAGTCCATTTTTAAATCATGGTGTTGTATATTAAACATTTTTTTAAATTTTAATAATTATTTTTCTCATTGACGTGAAACTCCTGTTAAAATAATAAAGCAAAATCTAAAAATTTACACAGTTGTCAACTTCTTTCAAAAAATTATCACCCTATCTTCATTTTTAAAGTAAATACGTTAGAAAAATCAATCATAAAAATTACAAACGAATTTTAAACCCATAACATATTCCTTAAGAAATGGAAACAAAATAACAAAAAGAGCGGATATTTTTACCATTGATTCAAATAAAATATTAATATTCCTAGCAAAATACTGCAGTAAAACTTATGCAAAATTTAAATAGTTATGTAGTATAGTCAATGGAATTTATATTACATTTTAGAATCAGATTAATTTATACTTTTATTAAAACAAGGCCGTAGTCAGGAAAACTTTTTTTTTTTGGGGGGGGGGGGGGGTCAGGTCAGGAGAAGCGGCCGACGCACAGTGTATTGCGTGTTTTCCATGTCAACCCCTGCAATGGGAATATTTTCAATTCACAATGCATTGCGTGCCTTGCACGCCAATTTTAAGCCCATGTGCTGTGGACGCACATGTGCGTCCGTTTTAAAATATTAGTGATTGTTACGTAGAAAGGTTCAAAAATAAAAAACAAAGTAATTTCTACGCATCAGGGCTGTAAATATAAAAAACAAAAGGTCAGCATATTAGGAAATATGCGTAGCAGTGAACGTGTTAAACACCAATTTCCATGATTATTTTTAAAATTTTGATATAGTTACCAATGTAAAATACTATAGGATGTAAGGATGATGAATGACTTTGTTTTGTTAGAGTAAAGTATTTTTGTTGAACCTTCATAGTTTTCTTAATTAATAGATGAGATCAAGCTCACAACTCACAAAAGAAGAGAGTAAGGCTGTAACCTACTGCATCCATGTGTATTGTACGTTGTAGTTTAATCAAACAAATCTAAATATTAGTATGATGTAAAATATGTTGCTTTATCACCTGTTGTGTTGTCTATTTTATAATTTAACTTGCACTTTTTAAACCTAGTATTAATTTTTACTGCTAAATTGGGGGGGGGTTAACCCCCTGGCTATGGCCTTGTATTGAACTAAAGAATACGTTTTAAATTAAATGTTGTTATGTAGGAATGACAAATTCCTAATATTCATACTTTCCCTTTCCACAATCACTTGTGTTGTGAAATCATGACATGCATAGGTGCTACATCAGAAGTGAATAGGGACGTCGCCAAGGAGGGGGAGTGGGTTGCAAATGTCACCCAAATAGTTTTGAAATTTGAGAACCTACTTAACATGGTCTGGTGTTTTATTATTTAATTTTTATATATTCATTTATTTGACCAACACGTTAAAATTTTTGTACACAAATACAGTTTAAAAAAATTATTGTACTTAAAATAGTTTATAAACAATATTTAGAGGTAAAATTCCCCCCATGAATTATTGTAGCAACATCCCTTGATGTAATGTTTAACTGACACAATTTATTTAACATTACAATTAACAAATCTGTCAAATTTGTTTCCAGATACCTAATTAGGAATACTTAATTTATTTTAAGCTCAATTCATGTTATATCATTACTGTTATGAATCATGATCTATTATCGTTTAAAATAATGGACTAATCCAACATAAATCATTAGAGGTCAGAATTACTGTCTAATCTCTACATTTGCCTATCTTGACTACCAGTATCCGTACATGTTGTTAATAACAATTAAAAGAAAGTAGCTTGACTAGTAGACCTTGAGAGTGTACACTGCTATTATCATTATTTCCAAACAGCTGGCAGTCTCATTCAGTGTGTCTTTGCATGTCAGTGGAATGTTTACCAAGTGACCAGCTGTGTGTGTAAGTTGTGTTTTATAAAACATGTTTAAACTGCAACCTTGGAGGGGTAAATTTAAAAACAAACTGACAAGATTTGTATGGACATCTAAAATTATCGGAGAAAATGTATGCATTCAGGACAATGCTGTGCAAGAAGAGTACAAATTTCCGTTTGTATGGCTTCGGGATAACTGTCAGTGTTCAGAGTGTTTTCATTCAACATCAAATTCTAGAACAATAGATGTTGAGAAATTTAAATTCGATGTGAAACCACAAACAATGGAGGTAGGCCTTAGTTGAGAATATTTATTCAAAAATATAATTGCAGTATTTATAAACAATGTTTTATTTGTTGGTTCACATCATGCAAGAGGACATTTGAATATCAATTTGTTCAAAGACAATATTGTTTTGAATTTAATTTAAATAAACGTTACCAGAAACTGGCACGTACTTTCTTACAAACATATTTAAATTATTAAACAGATTCACTGTGACTTCTTAATTGTATTAAAGTAGGAGAGGGGATACATTTTAGTAGGAGAGTAACTAATAAATATTATTATTATTAGCTGTATACAAAGCTAGAGAGAAAACTATTCAATCGATTTCAAAGAAATTTGCACCAAACAAGTCAATTAGGCCTGTAGATTTGCACTAAAAAAGGTTTTGAAAAATTTTAAAAATGAACCCCCTTCTTGGCCAAAAAACCTCCCAAAAATCAGTTATTATTATTAGCTAAACGAGAAATTTTAGAAAGATGCCGTTTTTTGCACATGGTCAGGTACATTAAGGGCTACAAATAAGCCAAATTTTATGAAAATCGTTAGAACCGTTTCTTTATAAAAAAATAACTGATTTTATGGCTAAAAAGGATTGTTTTTCAAAATGTTTCAAAACCTTTTTTCGCCCCTTTAACCTCCTTTATTATTTTTGTTATTGAAAATGAGTTAACAAAACTTTGTATACATCTTGTGTTGCATAACAGGACACATTTTTTGACATATCTGAACCTTATGATTTTGGGAGGCTTGAGGGGGTAGGGGGGTTAAAAATTTAAAATATAAAGGTAGGTCATGTCGTAATACACCATTGAAAAGCTTATTAAAAGAGAAATAGAATGGTGCAAACCATAGCTTAGTATCTTGTTTCGTTTCAAAGTAATGGACAATCAAAGTTCTGAAAAATTATATTTTTATCATAACATCAAAGCAGGTTATTTATATTAGGAATAAGTAGGTTGTATGTTATTTTCCAGAACTTTGATTGCTCATTACTTTTGGAACGAACCAATATATTAAGCTCTAGTCTGTGCCATTGTGTTTCTCTTCTAATAAGCTTTTCAATGGTGTATTACATGACCTACCTTTATATTTGAAATGTTTAGCCCCCTTTGCCCTCCTAAGCCCCCCAAACTCATAGAGGGTCAGATATGTCTAAACAATTGTCCTGTTATGCAACACAAGATGCATGCAAAGTTTTGTTAACTTATTTTCAGTAACAAAAATAATGGGGGGGGGGGGGTTAAAGGGACTTTATGAGCACTCTGTATATCCCAATGAAGCAGTTTTAATTTCTCTGCATACTAGAACAATTTTAAATCCATTATATTAACGAGGTCACTTTTTACAAGGCCAATTTAATTATTCTAAGATTATGTATGCCATGGCTGCAAATGAATTGTAGGTTGTGTAGGCTGAGAAAATCAGTTCAGTGTAGTATACAATTACTAAGTCATAAATTCCATCACCGACAGTACAATTGTTATTTATAAAATAAAGAAAAAGAAGTTATTATTACAATGCATTATTATTGACGATTTAAAACAATACTTACTGACATTGGAATTATGCTTTTATTATTCTGCAATATACTGATATATTTATCATAAGGTAATTACTGTTCAATTCCAAAGCTTCAGGTATAAACAAAACCTATGATCTAATGACCTATGCTCTAACAGGTTTTGTTTTCTATTTAATCACCATTTGAGTTAAATTCTTTTGAACAGTAAATGATGTAGAGTTGAAATTTTTCATTGCACTTAGTGACACAATAACCTAATTTACGAAAATATAATGAATCGATTTTCTTTACTCATTTAAAAATGGCAGCTACTATAAAATTATTGGAGAAACAATTATTACTTAAAAATTATGCTTTAAAAAAGCTATGTAATGAAAATTAGCACTTTTCTCCTACCGAAAAGATTATAGAACACTTGAACAGATTTTATAAATTAGAAGCAATAAGTAAAGGAGAGAGTGAAGCTCAGTTGTATCTCTAGTCATGCAAAAGAAGATGATGTAATCATTTTGAAAATTTAATTTATATAAATTTTTTCCCCAAAATTTTTTGAAACTTGTTATTTAGTTGTGGAAAGTGCAATGACATGGCAAAATAAGGTAAACGAATACCATAGATTCGATGATGATGTTTTTTGTTACAAAAGAAGTATAATTCGACCACGCAGCTGAACCGCTGACGTGGTTTAAAGCAAATTTCCAAAATTAAATTTATAGGCCTGTGTTTTAGGGTTTCAACCAAAAATTTGGGAAATAGGTCTATTCACGACGATGCTGAATAGCTGCAAAATGGTTATCACGCCATTCCGCATGTTGGGATTATCTTCAACACACAAAGCTTTGCGTGCTTCGCACACCAACCCCCTCCCACCCGTTATGAGAGTGTCTTCAATACACAATGCATTGCGTGCTTCGCACGCCAAACCCACGGCAAAATCCACCACATGGCTTTGAGCCGGGTACTTTTATGGTATTTTATGTTTTGCTCGATTTTAGGGGGAAAAAGCGAGCTATAAGATCGCGCGCAAAAGAAAAAACATCCTGCATTTATATTTGTAGGAAAAACTCTAAAAAAATTCATTCTCGTATGAAAAATCTAAAAAAATAGTTACTTTCGGTCAAAAAACGTACTTCAGGTTGGTGGATTTTTTTTGGCTAACAAACTGGTCCGAGCGACGTAGACAACCAACATGTGTACCAAATTTGAACCAAATCGGACTTAAAATGCGGCCGCTTAAGTGCGAACACATATATACATATATGATTTTTAATGACACCCCAAAATGTGTTCTGGGGACCATGATCGGTGCTCATTTGCTACTCACGACCTTGGGTCTTGTCACTGCAATAGCTCATTTTTCCTATGGAAATTCGCTAATAAATGCAAATGTGCAGCAAAGGAAAATCTATAAGTAGCAATGAAATGTGGGGGAATCACTTATCTTTCAGTGTTATAAATTTAACTTTTTTCTAGTAATCATTGGCTTGCTTTTATTATAATACAAGGGTGCTGAATCCGGCGACACTCCTGTAACTCTTTAGTGAGTGGGTAGAGAAAAGACAAATTCATAAAATGTGTACATAAGGCATAAAAATATACTTTTTAATGGCGTTTTGTGGGTTCTAAAGTTGTTTAAATTTAGACCCCTCATTTTAAAGGTATGATTAAAGAGGACCAACAAACTAAACTAGAGGTCTCTATCTCAACCCTACTTAAAATGGTGGTCATTTTTTTTATCAATACTTTTAAAATGAGGAATCACACAATAGGGGTCTATATTTAACAAATTTGAGAACCTTAATAGATTTCAGTTTTGAATATGAGGGCAAATTTGTCCCATAAAAACACAAAAAGTTGTCCCATTGTACCTTTTTCTAGTGCAATTTTATGCGTTATAAACGTTTTATTAATTTGTCTTTTCTCTACCCACTCACGAAATATTTTTCAAGGGTGTCTCCGGACTTTTCAGCACCTCTGTATAAACTGACTTAAAGTTTGGCACACCCAGCCACCATCTTGAATTTCAACTCCCATAAGAGCAAATGTCAAACGGGTAATAAGATTACTGAAGTAAAAATGATCAGAAGATTATTCTGATTATGTCATTTTAAAGGCTAGGACCGTCCGAATGTACATATCTTTTAGTTTCTAAAATTTGTTTTTAACTAAATTTGTTCTTTGATTTAACTCAAAATCAATGTTTGTGATTTGTTTCCTTATTCAACAATGCAAATATAAAATAAACGGTATCAGTTAACTGACACAAACTTTCTCCCAACTTACTGTA
>JAGFPH010002096.1:85225-108066 GCA_018207615.1 Philaenus spumarius | reverse complement strand
AATATTCGAGTAATCGAATAAATCAAAATACCTAATCGAATAGTCCGTCATTCAAAATTCAATTAGTCAAATGTCAAATCAAATGTTTTAAGTTCAAGTTTAACGTTGTTTTCTTTGCTCACGTTAAGGTTCTAATATAAAATTAAAAATGTTACAAGGTAATGTTTTTATTACTACTACTATAATAAATAAATTACTGCGATAAGGAACCAAATAAAATGAATGCATTAGGCCTATCTTGTTTTAGTTGTTACTAAGTGGTTAACATAGTGAGAAAGGCTTTGGCTTTGTGGAAAGTATCTCAAGATTTTCACGCTAGCTGCTAGTTCTCTGATATTATGGAAAATCGGAGTTCAAAAATCGTGGTTATTGGTTCTTGCATGATAGATTTGATGTGGTATTTAGCAGTACTTAGTATTATTTAGAATAGTAGATTATGTTTTTAATTAGGCTAGGCCTAGTTTGTTTTGAAATCGAGTTTACAATAGGGCTGAAACTTTATCATCGAGTGGTGTAAATTTACTATTCGACCCTAGGCTGATATTTTTGCAGACAACGACGATGTTTTACATTCTACCTTTAGGCTATTTTTTAAAATTATTATTCTTGCATTTCTGTTGCCTAGGTTAGCCTGGGGTCGAATAGTAAATTTGCGCCATTATCAATGAGATTAAATAATTTAAGGCGCAAATTTACTATACGACCCTATGCAAACAGAAATAAAACATTTTTTTTAAATAGCCTGAAGTTTTAACTTATAGTCTTTAGTCAGAGTATGTTTACTTATATTACACATTTAATAGTAGAATATAAAACAGGGTCGTCATCTGCAAAAACATCAGCCGAGGGTCGTATAGTAAATTTACGCCTAATTTAAAATGTAATGAGCAATTTAAAAGAACATTATCATTAAAATGATAGTATTCAATTTAATTATGTTATATGTTTGTAGTTATGCTCCACATCTGCCCAAAGCAGGGGAAACAATACATGGTTATGCATTTAAAAAGGATTGTGGAGGGAAAGGAGCTAACCAATGTGTGGCTGCGGCTAGACTTGGAGCTACCACTGCTCTTGTGGCTAGGGTATGCTTTTTTGTATTATAGTTTTAAAAACTAATCAATTAACTAAGTTAAATTTAGTTATTATTTTTTATGTTTAGTTAGGTTTTCAAAGCTCTAGGCTATAATAAAATTAGCTCCAAAATGAGTAGATTATATATGTTTCACCTAATATTGATCCTGCTTTTTTGATTTCTTACAAGATAATATACAAATTACTTAAACATTTAACCTTGATATATATAGCCTTGGGTCAAATCATACCTCCACAAACCAGCCAGAGGCAATGGTTGGTTGCCATTTTATTCCATCTCATTTTGTTCCTTATTTTTATTTTATTTGTCTCCTAACTCATTCTCACTTTTTGAGATAGTGCGCATTTAAGTTTGCTATTTATTTACAGCTTGAAGATTTTCCTTTGTGAATGCCTTAACCATGCCTGTTTTATTGTTAGGCTATTTCTCCCCTTCATTTGACTGTTGTTAATTTTTACCATTTTGACTGCAGGATTCATCTATAGAATAAAGCTGAGAAATATAATAAAAGCCTTTTTACAGTAAGAGTAGGTACCTATTAACCCTTCCCACGCGGCAAACGAGTATAACCGCAACAGTAGACTTTGACCCAAACGCGTATTACGGCTAAAGTCGCAAAAATATATTTTAACCTCTGGTTAATTAGGTAGTTCACTAAAGTTCCGGTAGAATGCAGAGGCATGTCCGCTGTCTATTTACGAAGAGAAATATGTTTTGTTTAATGTTATACGCCTCAAGGCAGTGGACGGGGGCTTTATTATGTCTGAAATTGCCCGGCGGCGAAAGCATTCTATAGCTTCTACAGCGCGTATAACGGCTAAACTCGCAGCATAAAATTTTTTAGAAATTTTTAGATATAGGCTAGGCCTAAATAAGTTAAAATTGCCTTATAATACAGATATTAAGAAATTTAAAAGGAATGAAGCAAGTTTAGTAATTTAAAGATGATTAATTAGTTCATTTATATTGAGTAAATAATTTGAAAATACATAATTGATAATTTATAATTTGCAAGTTAGTTTAAAGTTGAAGTTAAAATAAGTAGAAGTATGTACAGATTTAATTAATAATAATAATAAAGTTGAGATGAAAGGGTTTCATTTAAACAATAGAAAGGCAAAACACCAAAGGATGATAGGCAATGCTTGAGGGGGTTGAGGAGTTGGAGGGGGTGTGTTGGGTCTATGTTGAACTGAGTAGGCATAGATGTCAACTGGCACACTTCCGAAGACAAGTCATCCCCGTATACAGCATAAGTGTCCTGCCAGTTACTAGAAGAGAACAGAATAGAAGGATGCCAGAAGGGTAGTCACAAGATGAATGAGTGAATGAAACTCAACTAAATAAATAAATAATTTTAAACAAAAGGTATAATGTGGTAGAGTTACGGAAGTACTACATTGCAAACCAAACTTCTACGCCGACGTAATTCATTATTAGGTGTTAGACTTTAATAAATGGCAATGTTAGTAGGTTAATACATTATGAAATAAGTACTCTATAAAATTATGATATAAAAAGAATATTGTAAAATGATAGTTATGATAACTTGATTTGCTAAGAATACTGGAATATGGGTGTAGCCAGGTGTGGCTTAGTACGTCATTGTTGTAGGTCATTAGAGATAGCAACATTGAGTCGCATCTGGTGATTTAAGGGTAAGACGTCCCTAAAAAATGGTCAAGTAGCTGGTGTGCATCCTAACAAGGTGTACACTAGTGATTTCAGGTTGTTGGGTCCTTAAAAAACCTTCTGAATTTCGATGTTGACCAGATGACGTGTCGCATCATGTGCACAATCCATATGATTGTTAGGTTTAGTAGTGTACATACACAAAGTTGTTCTTAGTTTATAGTTTGTTTTGCTTAAATTTCTTAGGTTGTGGGTCAACCGTGAAAACCTTCTTATTGAAAGGTTGATCGATAGTACAGGTCGACTGTTATTGGTCAATCTTGCTTAAATTTCTTAGGTTGTGGGTAAACCGTGAAAACCTTCTTATTGAGAGGTTGATCAATGGAGTAGGTGTTTTTAGAGGTACAAGGTGTCTCTTCTTTGTTGTACACGTCTACCGATATTGATCAATCTCGTTTAGTCTTCGTTGTGTCTTCTCTTTCTCAAAATTTCTGTTTGGCTGTTATCGATTAAATCTCTTAAATTAAAGGCATCTTAATTCCATACTCTTTATCTTTCCTTTTCCCTCTCCTGATCCATTGACAGGAGAAGGGTTGTATAATCCCTAAACACACATCTTTCTTATCCGTATTGTAATGTTGATCTTACGACAACATGCAATCTCACATCCTCCATTATCTTATACATTCAAGAAAGAGAAGAAAATTTTATAATTAATATTTCTTTGAATGATTTAATATTATTAAAATAGGGTAACCGAGTTTTTGAGGGGGTTAAATTAAAAAAAAGTTGGCAAGTCATACATGGTTGAGTGAGTGGTATTGAGTGAAATATTAGATTTAAGATACATTGTAATGATGATTTTTATTATGTTGTAAATTTGTATAATTATTGATCAAGAGTCGAAGAAAGAAGGTAATGTAAAGTCATGTAAAGTAAAGTAAAATTTTGCAAAGTAAAGTAAAGTTATGCAATGTAAAGTAAAGTTGAAGTGGTAAATGAGTTCATGATGAGTAAAGTAAATGATTTTAATTGTTATCTCAGAGTGGATACAATTGTTGTATTTCATAAATAAGTTATGAATGTAAAGCAAATTAATGAGTTGATTCAGTTTGAATTTGAATTGTGAAGTTTTAATGTGGAAGAAGTAATGTAATGGATTTTAATTGTTATCTCAGAGCGGATACAATTGTTGTATTTCATAAAAATAATTTATGAATGTAAAGCAAACTTATGATGCAATAATGAAATGTTGATTTTATTTTTTTTTAAAGGTGAAAGCTATGATAAAGATTTATGCTGATGATGAATATGATTATGAACTAGGATTGTCTCGACTTACAATGATTGTAAATGAATAAAGATGTTGCATATTGTATATAAATTTTTTCTTTCAGGTGGAATTTGACTCTGTAAAAAATTTTTTGTATTGTATATATTTATGAATAATGTATTTCAATTTGTAATGGCAAGTAGCTTTGAGAGGTTGTTATGGTACGTGTGTATGGATGATTGAGATGAATAATTTAAATGTTTTTGTAAATTCAATTGCAGACGAGGTATTTTTGTGAGGTGACTATGAATTTCTATGGTGCTTCAACTCACATGTATTTCTTTTTTGGTTGATTATGATTAAAATTTTGCAATTTGAACCATAATCAGAGGGGTTCTTTGTAATACATGTGAGTTTCAGGGTTTTTAAACATTAAAATTGTAGTATAACGTAAAAAGGGTCGTAAGGTAAAGTTTGGACATTAGCCTAATTTAAAAGATTTAGTTATTTCATAATATTAATGAACATAGAAATTCAAAGGGAAATGCAGACATTAATTAATAATTTAAAAAATAAATCTTACAAAATAGTAACTTCAAATTTGAATTCAATCTTGTTTAAACTATTCAATGGTAATTCACGATGTTTCAAAATACAAAAATATTGAACAGTATTGTGGAAGGTTGAAGAAGTGATTCACTGAATTTCTAGCCCACGAGTAATAAATATTGAAAGACTATTACAGACTTTGAAGGATTTAAACTTGATATAATATGTTGATAGTATGTGTGATTCATCTATGGTGTTATGTGCAGAGACAGAAATTTTGAGCTGAGATGTTGGTACTTATCGTTACTAGTTGTAGGGAGACATATTTACGGTCCCCTGGTTTGTATCACGTGACATGACGTGATCTTTAAAGAAGCTGGCAAGCGGAGGGGATAGTTCGTTCTCACTTAGATCAGAGACGTCGTGTTAAGCAGACCTATTAGCAATGTGCTAAGTATACTGTTCCAGAAGTTTGGAGAAGTGCGTTATTTCTGTTAGAAATGCAATTTAAACATTTCTAAAACATTGTAGAGACAGTGCAGTCAGGTTTGAGCATAAAATAGTGAAATTCGGACATCAGTAAGTAAAGATATGGACTTTAAACAAACTTCGAAAAACCAGCGTGGTTTTCACAAAGAACAAGTAATGGCGGGCTAACTCAGTGATTTGTACAAATAAACGAACAGTGTTTTCGGAGTGAGTTCTATCCGTACATCATGAACTAAATTCAACGATTAGTGAGGCTAAACAATTCATCACGTAATAAAATCATTTAAATTAAAATTTTCATAAATTAAAACATGTGTTAAAGTAAATTCATTTTGTAATATTAAAATTCTTAAAGTGCACTATAAAAGGAGATCTCGTAAGTAATAAATCATTTAAATTAAAGTCTGCAATCGAATCTTTTGTTATTAATTTTAGTTTTGGAATAGAATAATTAATAATGTGTGTATGAATGCGTATATGATTCTGATTTAAAAACAATGATTTGCCAACCTAGTTTAATTTGTTTATGTGTGGTTTTTGATAAAATAAAAATGGTGAGCTAAAGTACTAAAGCCAACTACTATGACTTCTTAATTTGAGTTTTTATCCTTTCCAGAAGTACTTTATGGTAACGAACCTTGTTTTAATTATAAATTCAGTTTTAGTTTTTTTTTTTCTTTGTGAGTAATTCAAAATGGCGACAGTCTTTGGTGAACGGGAGATTATCTGGAGGGAACGCGCGCATGTGCCAAACATGGCGGTTGATCCTTCAGACGAGTTCATTTGTAACCAAGGAACTGTAGTCACAGATAAAAAAAGTATATGTGTAACAGAGATTTAGTGATCACCTGTGTTAGTCACAGATGTGATCAAAACATAACCTAACTTCAATTTTGGGGTTATGTTTGTTTGTTTTCATTGGGATTAAGGTGTTGTAATATTTTGAAATGATAATTTAATTAAATAAATAAGTAAATGGATTGAAGATAGGAAATAATAAATAATTGTTACACAGTAAAGGTAATTTTTTTTTATTTAAAAATAACTTAGAAATATTTTTGTCAAAATTAAACTTTTATTTTTTATTTTTTTTTATTTTCTATTAATAAATTGTTTGTAAACGGCTTGCATAGTGGCAGCACGTTACACCTTGTGATTGGACAGTTTTCAATCAACGAAACAGCCCATTTGTCAACCGAGATAACGCCTACAATATCATATGTTTCGACAGATTTCTTTTCACCATTTTGTAGAGAACAGTTTGATCTTTCTAACGGTGTGAAGTAAACTAGAAATAACTAGTTTTTTGTTCGTCCAGACAGCAGTAAACAGTACATAATTAGGACAATCTGGTGAGACCGTCTAGCGCTTAGGTTACCACGATATATGACGCATCCTGCGACCGGGGAAGTTTCATAATCGTTGATGTCATTTTGGTATTCAAATAAAGATAACTCAAACACTTTTGTGAACAAAGGAAAGACAAGTATACCGTTCTTTTCTTTGATTTATCCTCTTCACCTTGTTATAATAATATTTCATTTCTGGGCAAAGCATATATTAGTAAATTACATTTCAAACTGGGCCTAGTTTTGTTAGCAGTCGTGTATTTGGAACATAAAAACTGTTTTTTTTTCAAAATAAGAAATTTGAAATTGATAAATGTTTTTATACAGTTCTATTTAGATCTAAATTACAAAAAATTTTTACGCTTACGAAAAAATTACAAAAAATGTTTACTACTTGTTATTTAGGCCTAAAGTTGAACTTTTTCCTTTCGTTACTGAAAATTTTTTTGTTTCTTGAGCTAATAACTTTTACAATTTTACATCAGTAAATTTTTAATTGCATATATGAATTCTTTGAACCTTTCTCTACAAAAAAGGTATAGAAGACTTTTGGATTGGGATAAATTACTATTTTCGGCGAATTTTTTAAAATAGGCTTGCAAAACACTAAAAACCGGCTCTCCAATTTGAGCTATAACCAGGGCACTGTGAGGGTTAAAACCCCAATATTCATTTTGAAACACCCAGTATTACCCTTTGAATAACTGTGTCTCCTGTATTTTACTTTGATTTAAAAGGTGCACCATTCAAAATAACTTTATTTCTTTCTACCTTTTTACAGCTGGGAAATGATACATTTGGCCATGAATACAAACAACACTTAAAAGCAAACGGTGTAAATACTGATCATGTTATCCTCACCAAAGATGTTTCTTGTGGAATTGCTCAGATTTCTGTGGCTGACAATGGTAAGTTATCGTCATTCTTTATATAGGCCTAAGCCTAACTAGTAGGCGTAATTTTTGCTCAATGCCTAGACTAAATAAGACGTGAAAATCGAAAGTGAAACAATAATTAGCTCAAATCTGCACAACTTTATTGAAGGTATGAACTGTAGCAAGCATCTATTGCAACTGTATTTCATAAGAAGTCATGTCCTTTAAATAGATTTATATTGTTCCAATCACATCTAAGACAAATATTCCAATAGCCTATAAGTAAACTACCCTATTTTAGACCTAAAAGCCACTAGCCTAGCTCATTTGAAACAATGTAAACGAAAACGTAACCTCTTTGATTTCCACAGCTATTCATATAGCCTAGACAAGCTTAAGTGTAAAAATCTAGATAACCTTTCCAAACTATTGAAATTGACCAAGTCATATAAACAAGAGACCATTAATGTATCAGAATCAATACAAATTAAACCACTATGTTTAACCCTCCAAGTGCTAACATCACATATGCGATGTATAAAAGTCACGTTACAGTGCTAACGTCGCATATGCGATGTATAAAAGTCACGTTACAGTGCTAACATCACATATGCGATGGTTAAAAGTCACGTTACAGTGCTAACGTCGCATATGCAACGTTTGCGCAACACATTTTGTAAATGTGTACGACGCCGCTATTTTTAATACAATCGGATACTTCTATGTATATGGTTGTGTTTGGAAAGAGTCACTTTATTATAATTCAGAGTTTCATAGCGATATCGATTCAAACAAACCTTCGGCAGAATTGTCAAATCGACTAGCTAGTCGTGTAGTACGCGCAGATAGGCGCTCGAACTCGGATTTTGTTTGTTTATCCACTAGTTGTTATTCATTTATAGTTTCAGTTTAGATCAGTTTATTTTTATTTGTTTTTGTAAATGTTTATTCATTTTTGAAGTAATTATGAGTGAACTTAGCAATTCAAGTGCTATTAGAGGTGCGTTTGAAAATAGTGACTTTTAGAGACTTTCAACTGTAAATATTTGTTCTTGTATAAATGATGTGTTATTCCTTTATAACAAATTAAAACAATAAATATTGGGCCTAGACAGTACTTTTATATCTTTAGAGGCAAGTTTTTTTTCTTTGTGCAAAAAAGCCATTTTTTTATAGACAGAAAGTTTTTTTTTTACAGCTAAGTAAGTTTAGTAGTGTTATGTATATTTCTATTCACCTTAAAATTGTGCAACTTTTGGTTATATTGGATTTTCTACATTACTTTTTTTGACATATTTTGAGTAGTGGTTTTAGAAAACACAAAATTTTTTTTTTAAATTTCTACTTTATTCAACAAAAAAAGGATAAAAATTATAAAGTAAGCCTGTTAAAGCTATTTACTGTAAAGAGCATGTAATTGTGATTAAAATTATGTATAATAAGTCTTACTTTACTGTTAGTGAGTATTTTATAATGATTTTAGCTAATAAGCTTGCACGGAACCAAAAAAAACCTTAGCACTAAAGAGCAATATAGTCAGCACTTGGAAGGTTAATATTCAGATCTAGCCTAGAATATGTACACAACACACGATGACACCAATTAGCAAAATGATTATATAACTTCACCATAATCACTACACTAAAACATCAAGCAAACACAACATCCATTTATTTAGTTAAGTAAGCTTTATTTAATATTCAAATGTCAGCAGAACCATTCTTTGTAAATTAGCAAATAATTAGATAAGATAAATCGCATACGCCATGTTGACAAGTACCGTCAAGAACAAAGGATCAAACAAATGTCTGTAAAATTCAATGACTTACAACAAAATCAAATGTAAACGTATAAGATCTAGGACGATAATGAAATATGTATATTGAAAGTAAATTATAAAAAATTTTAGATCGTAAATTCACAATGTTATTATGTATGTAGAAACTAATTGTAAATTAGTATTAGATAATTAATTGTCTATCAGCTGTCGGCAAACCAAAAGAGTTTCGCGATAAAAGTAAATTCATTTAGTTATCTAATAGTACAAACATTCGACGGTAGAATGCGTAAAGATCACATTCAATGAAGGAAACAATTTAAAAAAACATTAGAATGAGTACACTAAATTTAAGTATATAAAAAAATATACATGTTAGTATAAATAAGATTAAAGTTGTTATGTAAAATGCAAGTAATTAATTCCCGCGAATTAGTATTTCTGACAATAACCTCAGTACGATATCTAAAATTTGAAAGTGGCGTGTGCAAAATAAATAAACTTGTATAACAACAATTAAAGACAAAAGCTAACAAAATTATTTAATTTGTGAAGTAAAAGAAAACAAACTATGAATTCACTAAACACAATTCCAGCTGACCATGAGATCTACCGCGAGGAAGAAGAAGCGAGTGCGATGACCAATTAAAATCGTAATAGCTGACCAAGCCATTTTGTACTACTGGGTTGGCGTCAGTTTTAAAAAACGTCGAAGATTGATAGTTGTCTGTAGACATAGAAGGTGTGTAGATGTACATTCGAATAGCCCGCCGATACAAGACCATCGAAAGCGAGCGATATTTAAAAGCAGAACTTCATTGTGTTGATAAGTAAAAGATAAACATTAATGGTACCAATATAAATAACAGTTTTAACGTATATATATTAAGGTATAAATCTAATATATACAATTCGATATATTTGTATAGATATTTTTATATAGTTTTGTAGACCAAACTGTAATCTTTCGTTTGGTGTAAAGGTAAGGTGTTATTCGTTCAGCAGTGCGAAAAACTCCCCTTGAGAACACTGTTCAAGCGTTGTTACCTCACGACTTCTAATGGTCATATTGTATAAACCTGATCCGCGAGTACTTTTGACAGTTTATTCTAATTTTGTGGAACAAGTAATAGAATGTGAACTTAGTTTTACAAAATGAGAATTTACAAGTATACAGATAAATTCTACGATTTATTCTCTACACTTTCTTATAATAATATTTCATTTTTGGGCAAAACCTAAATTACTATTCAAACTAAGGCTTAGTTTTGTTAGCAGTCTTGTAGTAGGAACATATTAACTGGTGTTTTCAAAATAAGAAATTTGAAATTGATAAATATTTTATACAGTTTTATTTGGAACTAAATAACAAAACTTTTGTAAACTTTGAAAAAAATTACAAAAAATGTTTACTACTTTTTATGAAGGCCTAAAGTTGACCTTTTTCCTTTTCGTTGGTGAACATTTTTGGTTCTTTGAGGTAATAACTTTGTAAATTTTACATCAATAAAATTTTTACTGGCATTCATGAATTCTTTGAACCTTTCTCTACGAAAAAGCAATGAAACACTTTTGGATTAGTTTATAATTACTATATTTGGCGATTTTTTGAAAATATGCTTGCACATGCACTGAAATGGCTTGGCTTTGCAAAAATGTAGCATGGTGACAGTTGGTAGGCCACCAAATGGTCCAAGTTTTTTTTAGTCTGAGAGTAGGTCAATACCGTGCTTGAATGCAAAACAAGATGTGTTTACGTAAAAGTAAAGTGAAATTGATAGTGGGTCTATGAGGCCAACCTCTTCCCATTAGCAGTAGAGAATTGATTAAGTCTATAATGAGCGGAGTTCAGTTTCTGTGTAAAGGTATTGAGGAGAATCTTTAGCCTGTTTTACTGAATTGATTTACAATAACTAATATTTGTTAACTTTACAGGAGAGAATTCTATAATAATATTCGCAGGAGCAAACAACTTGCTCTCGACAGAAGATATTCACCGTGCGTCTGAAACCTTGTCTCTTGCTTCTGTTGTCATTTTCCAATTTGAAACGCCATTGGAAACTACGTTAGAAGCACTTCTGTTGATCAAGAGGATAAACCCTAAAAAATGTGAGAAGACCTATTTTTACTGAGTAATTTTTAATGTCAATTGTTCAAATGAAAGCAAGAAATGATCCGAGCACAATTATCAGTATGTGTTAGCTTAGCTAGCAACAAGGCCTAATTAACATTTCAATAACTTTCAGGAGGGCAAAAAACTGCTTATTTTCAAAGTACAGATAATGTGTATCGAATATAATGCTATTTTTATTTTTTTAAACATCATGTTTGATACTTTTTTACTATAAAAGTTAATAAAATTGCTAAGTCAGTCAGGCAGTATTATATCTTTGTTGAGTTCCAGATAGGCGGTATTGGATCTTAACTAATTACAGATAGGAGGTATTGTCTTTATAGACGGTTAGTAGTTCGGCAGTTTAAAAAAAATAAAATATCTGTAGATAGGCTTTATTGTTTCTTGGCAGTCTAAGGCCCTCCGCTCACGGGGGAAGAAGGAATCGAAGCGAAAGAGACTCCAACTCGAAGGGATTACCTCCTGCACTTGACTTCCTAAGTAAGTGAATGGGGATTCCCCAACAAGACGTTTTGCTGTTGAAGCAAGAGAAACTCGAACTGTTGAGAACGGGAAAAATTGCATGATGCTTGAAGCGATGAAAAACACCCTTTGTTAAAAAATCTTACCCTCCAAGAATATTCTAGCAAGGAATATACAGATAAAGCATGGAATGAAATTGCCAAGGAAGTAAATTTGTCAACTAAGAATCTCATTTCATAAAAGTCTTGAATGCAGTCTCTCGGGCGCAAATGCAACCCGCTCGAACATTTGCTAATATTTGCCTAATCAATAATTTAATCCACTTACAAACAACCAATCGTAATAAAACGGGCACCATTGGAAGGGAAATGAATTAAACTTTAATTTTTGTATTTACAACTTTCGTAAATACGTATATTTACATACGTAATCATCGTTTTAGAATATGCATATCGGACTACAGCTATTTCCTCACGCGAATCTCCATACAATTGTGCTGTTATTTCCCAATTCTTCACCGGGCAACACCATCTACAGAAGTATTTCTATCGAGATTATAAAGCTACCATTGGATTCGTCAAGATTTTATCTTTCTAATGGTGCCTTCCAATCAGATGTCACTATTTTACAGGATTAATTCAAAAGATGTCTGTAAACCCTTCTCAGTTTTTCAACCAATGAAACAGCCCATTTGTCAACAGAGATGATGCCTACAATTCCATATATGTTTTTACAGATTTCTTGATACCATTTTGTAGAGAATCGTTTGATTTTTTTAACGATGGGAAGTTAACTAGAAATAACCAGTTTTTGTTAGTCTAGACAGCAGTGGAAGTACATGATTAGGACAGTGTGGCGAGACCGGCAGGCATTTGTCGCTCCCACGGTATTCAAATGACCCTCTCTGCAAGTAGTATATCAACCGGCGACGTTTCATTTTAGATTGATGTCATTTTGTTATTCAAATAAAGATAACTCAAACACTTTTGTGAACTAAGGAAAGACAAGTATACCGTTCTTTTCTTTGATTTATCCTCTACACTTTGTTATAATAATATTTCTTTTTTGGGCAAAGCATATATTAGTAAATTAAGTTTCAATTTAGGCCCAGTTTTGTTAGCGTAGTGTATTCGGAACATAAAAACTGTGTTTTTCAAAATAAGAAATTTGAAATTGATAAAGGTTTTTATACAGTTCTATTTAGAGCTAAATTACAAAAAAAATACAAAAAATGTTTACTACGTGTTATGTAGGCCTAAAGTTGAACATTTTCTTTTCGTTACTGAACATTTTTTGTTTCTTGAGTTAATAACTTTTACAATTTCGAAAGTAACTAATTTTTAGTGGCATATTTGAATTCTTTGAAGTTTCTTCTACAAAAAAGCTATTGAACTCTTTTGGATTGGGGTTTATTTACTATTGTTGGCGAATTTTTTAAAAATATGCTTGCAAAACGCTATAAACAGGCTTTTCAATTTTAGCTTTAACGATGCCAGTTCTAGGGTTAATATAATTATAGTTGCATAGTTTTATTATACATAATCATTAAAAAAATTCTAATCAAATTTAAATTATTGAAGCCATTGATTATATAGAATATCAGGTATTATTAAAACCATTCGTTTACTTGTGGGTTATCTGGTATCGTCTTTTCCTTTTCTCTTATTTTCTTTGTGCCAATTCGATATTAAAAGAAAATGTACAGCAGTAGAAAGTTATAAATCTAGGCCATTCTATAAAATGCCAAACATTTTGCATCACTCTTCTGCAATTATTTTACCGCAACAAACAGCTAAACTATAGTTCTGTTCGATGCATCCGTCGGTCGGTACCAATAAAACATAAAATCTTCTTCATCATAGACTGCTCATTTTAAAAACTTTTGAAGAAGAAAGTTTTGTACCTTCTTGGTTCACAACTGCAAATTAACTGCGGGAAAATTGCCCCGTAAGCGGAGAACATATCGCGTAAGACGCATGACACACATATCGCTTCGAGTTCGAGTCTCTCTCACTTCGATTCCTTGAGCGGAGGGCCTAACTAGTACCTTATTCCAAATGATTTCTTACTCCAGCCTAATGAAGGGTGATTGATACTTACGGAATAATAGAAATGATTAACAATATTGAAGTTAAACTAACATATAGTTTCCTGGTTGGTTGTGTGTTTGAAGAGGTGAATGAATATCTGTCAGTTAATAGTTTGGAGGTTTTCATTTTGAAAAAAAGAGCTTGAAGGTCTTTTGTGAGGTAAACAAAAATGAAGTTAACTCACCAATTTGGCTGGATGTGGATATGTAATTACCAGTGTGTAGGTTGGGTATTATTTTTAAACACTTGCTTTTGTTGACCATGCAGATTTTGTAATAAGTTGTTCCTCCTTGTATTTTAGTCTAGGTTTAGGTAATATGTCTTGAATTTGTTTCTGCCAAAAAACAATGAACTGCTTATTCAACAGACAACTGTCCTCTACAAAGGTTTATGCCAGCGTCCTCAATTCCAAAAACATCTTCTTCCTTCCTCTTACAACAATGCTTCTTTTTCTCTCTCCTCGACCTTTTCTACATTTCGGTTGGCCTATGCTTAACCCTTACGCCTTTCAACGTGGCACGACCCAATATCCAAGCGCGGTTAGCGCCTTTAAACGCAAATACACAAACACTTGCTTAAACGATTCCGCAGTTCATGAAACTTCCATTAGAGTGCAGAATGATGTTCTTTGAGTTACAGGTTGACTAGATAGATACAAGTGAGGTCTTGTTTCCTGTTGGCCGGCAGCCATGTTTGTCCTAAATTATTATCTGTTTATATTCAATTATGACCTTTCACATGAAATAACAGAATACACTTTTTAAGAAGAAAAACATTTTTTATTATTTAATTTATAAATATAAAACTAACAATTAATCGCATGTGTTTTCCTTTATAAAAAAAACAAAGAGAACATTTGTATTATAATTACAAAGGGTTACAACACTATTCTTTACATTGTACTTCTGAGCAGATGACATTTATATTTGTGCTTCCGTATGGCCGCACTGTCTTTATCTAGTCACTGTGTTTTGAGAATGTTTAGACCGAGTCTATAAAAAATATAAGCAAGTCTGTGTTGTCTTATCGGTTTGCGTTCTGTCGTCAGAGCAAATTAATCTCCTATCGCAGGTGTTCTCAGTGCGGCCTTCACCTACAGACGCAATCTGTTTCACTCCACTGCTCCTTGTTTGTGTTGTGCCGCCATTTTCGATAGGGTTAAGATAGAGACCACTAATTTGTGCCATTCTTCTTCATCTATCAAGCCCTTTAAAATGAGGTGTCACTTGATGGGGGTTTGTATTTAAGATTTTTGAATTACCCTCTCAACACCAAATGATCGGTTACACCAAAATTCATCTCCCTTTGTCAAATAAAGATACCCCGAAGCTCATTTATTTCTACTTGTTTCAAAGTGAAAGGGGCTTAGGGTGGGACTTTTGGACTCCTGTATAATCTCATTATAATTTTAACTTGTACAATTTTAATACTTTGTTGTTCATTTAAAAAATTTAATACATTGTTCACTGTTTTTAATATTAATACATTGTTTCACTTTTGCAATTTGTATTTTTTAAACCTAATTATGTTTCTTATTGTTTGTCTAAGCTGTATACTTTTCCCTAGGCATTTCAATTGTCAACGCAGCTCCAGCTAAAGCTAATATTGACAAACGTTTGTATTCTTTGTCTGATATCTTCTGTGTCAACGAAACTGAGGTATGTTATAAGTATATTGTTGTTGTTGTTTAGTTATACTAATTTAAAATGAAAACGGAATTGTTCACTTGGTATGAATGTGTTAATTTATTTCAGAATGGTATGCTTTCAAAATTAATTGTACGAGGGCTGTCTGGAAAGTAACATAAGTTTTGAAATTAAAACCTGCCAAATAAATAAAGAAAATTGTATTATATACATTTCAAAAAGACAATCTTAAACTATTTTTCTACACATTCACCATTCAAATTGACGCACTTGTCATAACAATGCAAAAGGTTTTTAATTCCGTCTATAGAAATTTGCTGCCTTAGATTTAAAACATTGGTTTACGTACGCATGAAGTTTTGCATCACTGTGAAAGTGCTGTTATGAGCCAGGATTTCGTCGCTCAAATGAGGTGGTAATCGCTGGGCACTACATCCAGACTGCACGGTGACCGATAAAACACCTCCCATCCAAAACAATCAGAGTTGGCGGGTACGCTTAGCCATGCGTTTACGTGGGAAAACAACACTTTTGAGCTCATTTTTCCCCAACGCTTGTTTTGTGTCGTTCACCCTTAGTTTTGTCCATGTTTCACAATATTTTTTCGAGTTATTTGTTGCGTAACGTGCAAGGAAATCAACCAGAAGCACTCCCTCAGCGTCCTAATACACAGTTGCCGTAAACTTTCTGGTTGATATATAACAATGATTTACCTTATTTTGGTTCCACCAAGTGACTTCTTCTTATTCAAACTGACTTGTTTCAGAGCGTTTGCTCCATCTTCAGAGTATTTATATTAATATCACTCAACCGAGATCGTTAACAAATTAAGATATAACAAAATATATTACGGACAAAACACATCATATAAATTAGCGCGGAAGATTCGATGCGCATCGTGTCGATACCCTAGGTTGACAATGTTTGCAAACATTTTACTGGTTTTCTGGGAGAACCTGTGTGCCCCTATTCCATGGACTGTTTTTTTGTCACATAATTGACAAGCTTTACCCATGTCTCATCTGTTACGACACGATCGAGAACTGCGTTATCACCCTTGTCGTAGGCTTCGAGGAAATTCACCTCTGCTTTTTGAGGTCTTCCGACCAGATGTTTAGCACCCATCTTGCACAAAACTTGTGATAGCGAAACTTCCCCGTTACAATTGCATGCAGTAAACCTCGCGACATTTGGGGAAAACAAGGCTAGGCAGATCACTGCGGTCCTGATTATGAAGATTGGTGCGGCCATTTAAAACTGATTGCTCCACTGCCTCACTCCACCTTCATTCAATATTCCGACTCCGTACACTTTGTGAAGTTGTCGAAGAATTTTAATTGGTTTGAGGTTTTTTGCCAGTAAAATCCTAACCTTTGAACGCACCTCACGACTTGCGGGATTTCGTATTGATCATAATAAAATACGAAAAGATAAAAAATAAAAAAATAATTATTAATTAATTAATTAATTAATAATTATTATTATTAATTATTAATAATTAATTAATTATTTATTAATTAATTATTGAAATTAATTATTATTAATTGGGATTATGTATTCGTACATTTCAATAATTCATAACTAGCAAAGTGGAAAAAATAGTCCACACGCTACAAAAACTTAATGCGTACTGACTCTATCCTCATCCCATCCATTGCCATGCTAGGCACAAACACTAGTAAACCAGTAGTTGAAATCTAAGGCGGCAGATGTCTACAGGGACATAATTGAAAAGCTTGTGAATCATTGTGGTAAGTGCCTCAATTTGAATGACGGCTATGTAGAAAAATAGTTCAAGATTGTCTCTGTCAGAAGTATAAATAATGAAATTTCTTTATTTTTTTATTTGGTTGGTTTTTAATTTCAAAACATAAGTTACTTCGGACAGCCCTTGTATAATTTGTAGGGTGTGCAAAATTGACTTTTGAATTCGAGACGAGAACGGGATGTTGTTTAATACAAATTATTGAGATTGAGAAAAAGGCAAGAGCTGAAGTTTGGGATCAAACAAGAAACGAGAATTTATTAAATAAAATTTATTGAGATAGAGAAAAGCAAGAATAGCCTCTTAGGAACAAGAATGAACCAAAATTTTAATCTTGAGATCAGAGTGAGAAATATGAATAACTTTTTACATCGTTGAAAGGATTATAATGTACAAGGGGATGAGTGAATAAAGCTCTTTCTATTTGCTTTTGCTACTAAGTTTATGAAAGATGTTACACATACAGGGTGTCCTTTAAGTAAAGTGCCAAACTTCGGGGAATAGAATGTAACGGGGCCCGCTTCCTTAGGTCCAGCTCCGCGGTGTCTGTCTCCTTGAAGCAGCATCTTCCTTGGTCAGAATGTACCTTTCTGTCCTCGTGCGGACGTACAGGTGATGTCAGGATGATGGCGGTGGAAGGTAGACTCTTCAATGAATCGGTAAACTCATGGAAAGTTCAATATGTTTATTGATTCGATAACAAACATATCTCTGTTGGTTCCATTTATTCTAAGCAAAATTAACGCCTTGAGGCAAAAGCAAGACCCCCCCCCCCCCCCCTTCATATTAAGTCTACTCGCGGACGTGTTCACTTACAGTCTTGATGCATCAATCCAGCATCCCCCCCCCTGGTTAACTAGGAACTGTTTTCTCAGCAAATTTACCTTCTAGCCAATAATATACTATGTCCACTGTTAGTTCACCCTTTATTATTAATCATTATTACTTATTAATTATTACTACAAGATGAAGGGTAGCCGGCAAATAAGAAAAAAAGTTTGTATAAAACACAGACCCGAAAAGGCTTCGTTTTCTAGATATCTGCTATTTTGTTTTTTGTACAAAATAATGCTTATTTAGAGAAGGGTTTGACTGATTGAGTTCAAACTTGGCATGAAGTTTACTCTTAACAATGATATATCTCAAGAAAAATAAATGATTAAATCCAATCCCAAATGGCGGGAAATTTGAAAATTTCAACTAAATTACTCAAAAACTGTACATTTTAACAAAAAATGCCAAGACACCTTTTTTGTAGCCCTTTTGATTCTCTTACGGACGGTGTAACTGTCAAAACAATCGGATGAAGGATAATAGTTAAGTTATGTGTAATAATTGGTTCGTTCAACCCTGCATCCTACACCAACACAGTAATATTGTATGTACATTTGCTGTCATTATCTTTAACTTAGTTATTATCCTTCATCCGATTGTTTTGACAGTTACACCATCCAAAAGGACTACAGAAAAGGTGTCTTGACATTTTTTGTTAAAATTTCAGGTTTTTTGAGTAATTTAGGTTTCAAATTTTGAAACCCATAATTGGATTTAACCGCTTATTTTTCTTGAGATATATCATTGTTAGGTTAAACTTTGTGCCAAATTTGAACTCAATCAGTCAAATTGTTTTCTAGATAATAATTTTTTGTACAAAAAACAAAATGGCGGATATCTGGAAAACAAAGCCTTTTTGGGTCTGTGTTTATATGAACTTTTTTTCTTATTTTGACCCATAGAACCATTCCCCGAAATTTGGCACTTTACTTATGGGACATCCTGTATAATGTATCTCATAGACATGTACTTGCTTGGTAAACCTTTACACTACATTTTTATATAATTATAGTTATTTTTAGTTAAATAATTAATTGGCATTATTTTGCTAACAACTTTAAGTTTATATAACACTCGATTGATATCTACTATTGTAAGTTATTGCTCATCACTGGTCAAGGTATTTTAAATAAGATATTGCAACATCATAATAACTTCCCTGTTGAGTTGTTTGGAAAACTTTTGTTTCTCTTCTTTTCATTTTAATGTAACATTTTAAGTTCTATGAAAAATAAAACTCGAGATTTAAAAAATCGGGACGTGTACAAACGAGAAATTAATTTTATTCTTCACGACGATATTGAATTATTTCTTGTCACTGCTCGAGAGTTGTACATGTTAATTACTCGAAAACATGTAATTAAAAAAGGTTGTAATAATTAAAGTTAATAATGTCAGTTAACCTGACCATTTAATTTCTGTAGTAGTTTTGTTGTTAATTATTGGTTATTAAAAATCAATTATCACCGTTATTTACGATAGTACTGTTTAAAGTTTATTATTGGATGTGCGAGGGTCATTCAATAATTAAAGAGACAAATTGGTCTGGAGAAAAAACCGTTTATTTTTACAAAACGATGCTTTTTCCACTCAACATAATCCCCATGAACATCTATGCACTTGTTCCAACGGACTACTAGCTTTTTTATACCAGCTGTAAAGAACTCTTTATCTGGCTGTTTGATACGTCCTCGTTATCCTGGAACCTAATACTAATGCTTCCTTCAGTGTACCAAACAAATGGAAATCACTAGGTGCTAAATCTGGACTGTAAGGGAGATGAGACAGTACTTCCCAGCCCATTTTGTCGATGGTTTCACGTGTTAGTTGAGCAGTCGGAGGACGTGCGTTGTCTTGCTGGAGAATCACACCTCTCCTCTGAGATCCACGACGTTTCTCTCTCTCTCATGGCTGGCTTCACCTTGTTCAAAAGGATATCCGAGTAGTATTGGCTGTTTATTGTACGCTGTTCTTCGAGATAATCACAAAAAACTTTACCTTCAGTGTCCCAAAACACCATCAACATGACTTTTCCTGCTGATACTTGTGTTTTTAATTTTTTCCCGACAGGTGAACTGGTGTGCTTCCACTCCATGCTTTGCCTGTTTGATTCTGGCTCGTAATAGTGAACCCAAGTTTCATCACAAGTTAAAATTTTGTTGAGGAAGTGCTCACCTTCTCTTTCATAACGTTCCTTTCGCTCTGTGCATACTCTCAACCTTGTGTAGCCGCGTCAACTCCTTTGGGACTCATTTTGCTCATGTTTTGCGGTACTTCAACTTGTTACGGATAATGTTATGAACTGTACCGATACTAATATGAACCTTTTCAAATATCATTTTCACTGTGACACGGCGGTCGGCACGAATAATGTCATCAAATCGACTTTCAAGTGAGAGAGTTGAAACTTGACTGGTCGGCCAGAATGGTATTCGTCAGTCACTGAGTCTCGAACATTTTTGAACTTTTCTTCCTACTTGTGAAAATTTTCACGATTCATACAACTTTCACCATTCACTTAGTCATTCTAGAGTATACGTTCACTGGTTTTTCACCTTCAGCAAGTAAAACACTAATAACAGAACGTTGTTGAATTAATGTGGAATTTTCAAGTGAACTCGCTATCGTTAAATGTATTTTTGAGGTTATAAACTCAAACAATGTTGATCCATCAGCTGGTGAAGGCTAATCCCAGTGATGCCAACTTAAAGCCATAAAAGTACCAAACTTCCCCTACCAACAGTTTTTTCTCCAGACCAATTTGTCTCTTTAATTATTGCATGACCGTCGTATTCTACAAGAAAAACACAGTAGTAAAGTTTTGACTGCATTTTACACAGTTTTATTGCTTAATGAAATAGTTCTGTCGTCGCATCTTTAATTGCTTCTAAATTGGAAAACTAAATCATTTATCAAAAACTGTCTTTTAGCCCAGTCGGTATAGGTTACAACTACCAGTAATTAGCAATACGGCTGAATTTTTTTTTATAAGTACATTAAAGTATGTAGATTAACATAAAAAAAAGTTTACCAGTCTATCGATTTCCCAAAGTCGAAAAAAAAAATCGATTATCATTTTTTTTTCGATTATCCTTAATATTTCGAGCTGGGATGAAGATAGAGGAAAATAAAAAATACCACCGTGTAGGGGAGGTATTTGTCAACAAAAAAGGTCATATGTATTTATTTCGTCCGAGCAATGGTTTGTCTGGAAAAAATTCGATAATGCAGGTATGTATTTTGCAGCAGGGAAATCACTAAAAGGGGACGTCTTATTCATATATGAAGCGTTGGCTCATTCTAAATTGGCCGAATTTTAATATATCGAATTGAAACTTGGTATAGGAGTTAAAATATATATTTTAAACATTTATGCTGAGTCTCGGCTTGTTATCTTGAAAATTACCCGATCTAGGAGTCGATTTCGATTATCGATTTTAGGAGTACCGGATCCACCAATTCATTTTAAACAGCTCCAGTTTAGAAACTTTTTGGAATATCAACATCAAATTTGTTTTACAAGTTGAGTACACCAGTATAAATATTCTTAGTAAGTATGAACGATTTTTTTAATGTTATTTTTAAAAACGAGGCGCTTGAAAATAGTCTTCTGTTTTACCTATCTCGTTTTAACTATAACACTTTTGGATTCAACGACTCCATTTTCGACATTTTTGAACATATCGATTTAAAAATTGGTACAGAAGTTAAAAATACAATTGTTTTTTGCTATACTTATTTTAAAAACTATATTTAAAAAAATGACTAATCTGCAGCTGATCAACTCAAGCGTTTTGATGAAAAATCTAAAAAGGTCTAAAATTATACTTTTTTAATTTACTTGTGCTTTTAAAAGTAAATAATGAAAAAGGTTTATACTCCTTGAACTTGTTTGAATATATATATTTAACTTGTAAAAAAAATTTCAGGTTGATATTTTGAAAATTTTCTAAACTGGAGCTGTTTAAAATGAATTGGTGGGTCCGGTACTCCTAAAATCGAGAAACCCATTAATAAGTCAAGTGGCTCTAGATCGGGTAATTTTCAAGATAACAAGCTGAGACTCAGCATAAATGTTTAAAATATATATTTTAACTACTATGTCAAGTTTCAATTCGATATATTAAAATTCGGCCAATTTAGAATGAGCCAACGCTTTATATATGAATAAGACGTCCCCTTTTAGTGATTTCCCCTGCTGCAAAATACATACCTGCATTATCGAATTTTTTCCAGACAAACCATTGCTCAGACGAAATAAATACATATGACCTTTTTTGTTGATAAATACCTCCCCTACACGGTGGTATTTTTTATTTTCCTCTATCTTCATCCCAGCTCGAAATATTAAGGATAATCGAAAAAAAAATGATAATCGATTTTTTTTTTCGACTTTGGGAAATCGATAGACTGGTAAACTTTTTTTTATGTTAATCTACATACTTTAATGTACTTATAAAAAAAATCAGCCGTATTGCAAATTACTGGTACTTTTGGTCAAAATTGACCTTTACCGACTGGCCTATTTGCCATTGTTTTCTTATCAATTTTTATGTGAAAATTGTGTATTACAATAAAAAATAAAGTTTGATTCCTGATGGGGGAAACGAATTTCAAACCTACAAATAAATTTAATTACAGTGATAAACTACATGTAAGTTAGATCCGAATGTATGTATGTATGTCCAAGTAACACTCAAATATGTTAAATAAAGCTGTCTCCTTATTGAAAACTCACCCTGTATATATATCAATCTAAATACTGAAATTTAAAAAATGATTAACCCTCGTGCTGTCAGACTACTCAATTGAGCAGTCTCAGTTTAGTCTTCTCGAATTGAGTAGTCTTGTGACCAGTCAACTTGTATTG
>JAGFPH010002096.1:57220-85215 GCA_018207615.1 Philaenus spumarius | reverse complement strand
TCTTGTGACCAGTCAACTTGTATTGAATATTTCACCCTTTAAAAAATCATCTAACCGTAATAAAACAAAAACCGTTGGAAAGGAAATGATTTTAACTTTATTTTTTGTATTTACAAATTTTTTCTGAAACGTATATTTACATATGTAATCATCGTTGTGAAATTGTAGTTTTCTGTAAAGCTATTGCCGCGCGTGAAAACACAAAGAAATTACTCAACTTTGTCACTTCTCCAAGGCTCAATATCGCTCAACAGAAATATTTTGACAATATAAAGATACCTTTGGATTCGTCAAGATTTGAATTTTTGCCTTCCAATCAGACGTCACTCTTACAGTTTCGAAAATATAAACGTTTCTGTAAACCCTTGCAATTGGACAGTTTTAAACCTATAAAACAGTACATTTTGCATTCGAGATATCTCTACAATTCAAAATATTTGTATAGATATGTTTATATCTATTTGTAGAGAAAAGTTCAATCTTTCAATTCGTGTAAAGCAAATGACATTTACTCTAAGGGTTTTATTCCAACAGTCCTGGGAAATACAGACAAGTGGGAAATTCAAAACCCGTCTTTATCAAGCTTTGGAAGTGACAGTTGTAACGGCTTTTCACACGGTATCTTGTATAGGATTCGTGCGCGAGAAGTTTCATTTATTTGATCTCATTTTGCGATTCAAGTAAATCAAATACTTTTATGAATCAATAATTAGCAAGTATACAGTTCAATTCTTTGATTTATTCTCTACACTTTGTTATAATAATATTTCATTTTTGGACAAAGTATATATTAATAAATTACTATTAAAACTAGGCCTAGTTTTGATAGCGGTCTTGTAGTAGGAACATAAAAACTGGTGTTTTCAAAATAATAAATTTGAAATTGATAAATGTTTTTATATAATTCTATTTAGAACTAAATTACAAAACTTTTGTACATTTTGAAAAATATTACAAAAAAATGTTTATTACTTTTTATGTAGGCCTAAAGTTGGACCTTTTCCTTTCGTTACTGAACAATTTTAATATTTCACAAAGCTAAAATATTTGTGCGTTTATGCGATTTCCTGAATAAGAAAAAGTTAAATTTTTAATTATAATTTTTAGAAGGATTTTGTAAAATAAGATGTGATGTTATAATAATAATTAACCAGATATTTATTTTCTAATTTGTTTATAGTAGACAATAAATTGTTCTTAATGAAGCCAAGGTTAATGTCATTCAATTAAGAACAGTTAGTGGACATAGTAGGCCAAACAATTTAGACCATGGGAAATGTTTAGAGTTAGTGTATTAGTCCCCCCATGTTTTGGCTTCTAAAACAAAAAGAAGAATAATTGTAAATCTCGTCATATTGGGCGGCATTTTGGGAGTGATGATGCGTTGTTGGCCTAACCACATAACATAAGAACCTTCTCGGTTCTCTTAGCCTCTCTCGCTCCAACTCCAGTTTCTTAACCTACTAGAGGTGCCGCTGTTAAGCCTTAATCTGTTGTTGACATAGGCGAGCATACTTGAACTGGGGGCTGAGTTCCTAAAACTCAGTTGGTTTAGTACGGCAGGGGCGACTGTAGGTGCAGTCGTTGGAGGATTGCGCCCTCCACGTACTTATTGCTTCCCGAGCACATTATCACCTCACACATCTTGCCACTCCCTCTTTAGGAGAACTCTATACATTACTCAACGCCCGCTCTGCTGATCCATGCCGGGTACTCTGGCTCTGGGCGGCCTACCTCATCTTTCGGCCTCCTCAAGGGTACAGTCGATAAAACCGGGGTGGCACACCGGGCTGCCAGATAGTACAGAGGCCCGACGTGTCTAACCAGCTGTAGTTGGCTGCCTTATCATCTGGCGAAAATCTTGGGTTGCGTGCACTGCCAGGTGGTGCCTGGGTAAGGACCGTGTACGTGGCTCACAGGGGCTCTTCCGAGGCCATGGGGTCGTTGCGGGGATGGGAAATTGTGTTGTTCCTGGGTTTGGGTCTGCGGTATGGATCAACAGAGCTGGAAGCTTACTTACATACATACACGCACACACACTTGCCTACAATTACCCATGCCACAGTTGTGGTATATTTTGCAATATGGAACAAAAAGAAAACGAAACAGGTCTTAACGTGCCGTTGACCGCTTTGGAGCGTCCTGGCTCCACTGCAACACAAGTTGCTACTGAGGCTAACGTGCCTCCGTTATCTATCCCCTTGGAGCTCAGTGCCTCAGGGGATGTACCATCTGATGGTACTCTCGGAGATGATGTGGAGGGCAGCAGTGGGAGTGGTCAGGTCCCCCATCTGATTCCGATAGAAAATTCACAGGGCCATTCAGGTCCTGTAAAACATTGTGCTGATAAGCGCTTTCGAAAACTTCTCCAGGAGGGTTCGGATGGTTCTCCCGAACAATCGTCTAAGAAAAAGAAAGAAGGGGAAAGTTCCTCTGTCCAGGAGCGTAATGCTCTAAGGCTTACCGACTATAGTCAAGCGATTTCTGGTATTCGAGTGGGTATCCTTCCCTCGGATTTTCCCAGTGCTCTTCTGTCTGGGGAGCAGGTTTGTTCCTTGCAGAAAGGGATTCTGGAGATGGTCCTGGGAATGAAGGAGTCTGCCGTCACTCCCAGATTCAAAGCGTTCATTGTTAAGGCTGGCTTTTGTATCCTTAACTGTTCCGATGAGCGAACTGCAAACTGGGTAATGTCCCTCGGGGACTCGTTAAAACCCTGGGTAGGAGCCGATCTGCGGATTGTAGGGGAAAAAGATATCCCCAAAACACAGATTGCGGTGGCATACTTCCCCTATTGCCGTGATGACTCCAATGAGAGGATATTGGGCTTCGTTATGGCTCAAAATGATGGTCTCAACGTGGACTATTGGAGGGTGATCAGGAAGGCTGTCAATGGGCCTACAACTGAACTCACCCTCACTATTGACCAGAGGTCAGCCGAGATCATTAAGTCTCTTGGTTGTCGCCTATACTTCAAATTCGGAAACATCCCTGTCAAACTGAATAAGTATTTATTATATTCTCGTCACTCTCACACTCGTCATAACATTATAACAGTTCATCGAGAATAATTGAAGTATGATCGTAGAAGTGTTCGTCAATTTGAATAAACATTTTATATCTTCATAAGAAAATTACAATTCAGACTTACTCGAAACTGGAAAGAGAGCAGACGTGTGTCTTTTGTCTCAGTGAAATATCAGCATATTAAGTGCACCTTTATAAATGACTATTTAAGCTAAAGTGTTTCATAGTAATAAATGAAGTTTTTGCGTGAAATTAAAACAGTTTGTTCAGTTGTAATAAATAAATGAATATTGTTTGTCGAAGTGCTAGCACTCGGTTGTTTGGAGAACATATTTTTCATCAATGTAAAATGGATTGCATCAGGAATTTTCATAATTGGTAAGTACTGTGTGTTATATCTCGTAGAAACAAACTAAATTTTTTCTTAAAAGAGTTATCTGTCAAACTCAATGTTTCTAGTTACAGTAGAGTCTTGCTAATTCGAAAATCTGCCTGTTCCGAACAGAGTTCAGAAAAAATACAGATTATTTAACACAATAACAGGAGAAATTAAAAACACGTGCGTGAAAAAATGTACATTTATTGTTATACAGATAAGTTAAATAGAGACATACATAGAGCCTAAGCTTTATGAAAACGCTTGAAACCAAATTGGAATGAAAGCTGATTTTGTTTCCTTCACGTTTTCCATCCGTTTTGCAAGAAGGAAGGACCCATCAGCTAGTCACTATATATGAATTTATTAGACGGCGACCTGCGCGGAAAATCTTGCTCATGTAGGAGAGGTAGGTGAAGGTTCCCTACCATCGCGCACCTCGTGCGTCGACGCAACCCCATCCCCCAGTCATATCCTCTTTTCAGATCTCAGCAGCAAATACGAGGTGCGCGGCGGTGGGGGACCTTCACCTACCTTTCCTACATGAGCAAGATTTTCCGCGCAGGTTGCCGTCTAATAAATCCATCTATAGTAGTGTTGTTGCTAACTGCCAGTTGCGTTCAATCCGTTTTGTCCCTCCTCCGTTTTCATTATCTCGAAGGAATTTAATTTTTTCCCCGATCTTTTTTCTTCAAGACGATGCGGTACTAACGGGATGACAAAACGGACAGTTTGAACGACCTATCCCTTCCCTTCTGTTTTTAGAAGAAAACAGAATCGCAACGGAAGGAAAAAGCGAGTGGTGTAAACCAGCGCTAAGGCGATGTCAAGATCATTTGCCGCGTCTACGTGTGATACGAGTTCAGTTTGAGCGTTCACCTCCTCCTCGCTTTCGTCCGAGCTGATCAATGCTGTGTAGAACAGACACTAGCAGATGTCCCCGCACTTAATTTACGACTTAACAAGTCAATACGTTGATATTATTCATGAAATCCGCCTATTCTGAATTCCCGCTAAACTGAACCGTGTTTGGTCCCAATTAGTTCGGAACAGGGACTCTACTGTGGTATTTTTATATATTTTAAGTAATTTAAAATCACGTGTCAATAAAGTCAGATATTCAACGGTTATGTCCATTTGACTGTCCATTTTGGGAACTATAATTTGCTACTAGTACTCACGTGTAGCCTATATTAAGCCCAGAAAAGTAATTTAGAAACTCAAAATTAACAAATCTTATTTGACAGATTAGATATTTTAAACAGAATTTATAAATAGTAGGCAATGCATGTGTGATGGACAGTTCAGTTTATGAGAAAAGTTGTTGTCAAAGCTTCTTCATCTATGAGTTACCACAACTCTATGTTTTTACGATCTATGTGTTTATACATAATAATGTTCATACAAGCAGATGAAATAATATACAGGGTGGTTATAAAGTCATTTCCCCCCCCCCCCCCATAACTTTAGTGTTTGTTAAAACAAACAAATATCCTTTGGGGAAAGATACTAACTTAACCCAAAGTATCTTTTGAAGCAAACGGAAATTTTGAGTGTCCAATAAAAATTTGGGATTTTGGGGGCAACTAAAAAATTTTAAATTTGAAGTATGGCCATGTGATACCTCATAAGGTCTATTTAAGACGAGAAAAATGACATAAAGAAAATAAAAATCGGACCACTCAAAACAAAATGGCGGCCCTAAACGTGTTGAAATAAATCGACAAAAAGTTGCTAATATCTCAAAACAGAAGTTTTTAGAAAAAATTTCAAGAGACAAAAAATGTTTATTTCAAAGTGCTTGACCTAAAAAATTGCTTCCAAATCGAATTTATAAATTTTATGTTTTACAAAATTTTCTAAGATGGAGGAATAAAAATTACAAAATTGATTTGGAAGCAATTCTTTAAGTCAACCACTTTGAAATAAACATTTTTTGTCTCTTGAAATATTTTCTAAAAACTCTTCCTTTTCGAGATATTAGCAACTTTATGTTGATTTATTTCAACACGTTTACGGCCACCCATTTTGTTTTGGGTGGTGTGATTTTTATTTTCTTCATGTCATTTTTCTAGTTTTAAATAGACCTTTAAAATGAGGTATCACATGACCATACTTCCCATTTAAAAATTTTGAATTGCCCCCGAAATCACTCATTTTTAGGGGACACTCAAAATTTCCGATTGCTTCAAAAGATACTTTGGGTCAAGTTAGTATCGTTCCCCAAAGGATATTTGTTTGTTTTAACAAACACAAAAGTTAAAGGGGGGGGGGGAGTGACTTTACAACCACCCTGTATATAGTTTTTGGTTGGGATGAAGCCTAAACTCATGTTGGTTCTTTATACAGGGTGTCTAGCAGCAGGGAAAATAGGGAAAACCTGGAAAAGTCAGGGAATTTTACTTTTCTGGAAAAATCAGGGAAAAGTCAGGGAATTTTGGTTAAGGTCAGGGAAAAATAACATTTCTAAGGAAAATAGTTAAAAATAACTATTTAAAATCATAGATTAATACAATTTTTAATTGAGAAAATAAACATTAAAGATAAGATGAACTTCTAAATTAATCAATAAGAAAACTATATATTCTGATACGTAAAAACAATTATCGGCAAGTTAAGCGTGTGATTGTGGCAGCTTGTTCCAATGCATTTGCCGTAATATGACTTTGAAACCTTTCTCTAACGTTCTATTTCTAAAAATGTTAGTTTTATTATTAAATGTTTTTGAATTTGGGTATCTTCGTATCAATTAATTAAATATTCAATGCAAATCTGTACTGGTAGCTGGATTACAAAAACCAATTGGTGCAGTTAATTTCTTTTTTTATAATGTAATAATATATCATTTGAGTAATTCAATATTTATAGTCATAAATGCGTAATTTGCAACTGGTTGTGGTTGGTACATTAACATAAATAGTATTAAATATTGAACTGTTATAATATTACCGTGTTTAATTAATTCCCTAAAAATTTATTTGCTCAAAAATATAATTTGATTGATTTACTAAATTAAATTAGCATGGTTTGGTTTGTGTTTTTCTAAAATTGGTCAGGGAAAATGTTATTTAGTCAGGGAAATGTCAGGGAAAAGTCAGGGAATTTTAAAAGGTCATATCACTAGACACCCTGTTATAACTTTTATTACAGCTCCTGTTATAATACTTTATATAGACACTTAATATTGTTTTCAGGTCCGGATTTATCATAACTATCTGCTTTGTTGTCGTTAGTTAGATAGTTCATATGGTTCCTAATGAAAGTCACCGTAAAAATTAATTATTCAAGCATCATTTTAAAGCTTATGTTTCCCACTGTTGGTGAAAAGTAGATAAACAGCTTAAAATTCATGTTTTCGTTACACAAATAGATTAAAAAACTTTTATATTATACTACAGTACCAGGAGACCGAGCTAAAGCTCGATTATAAGCAGGGCTATGATTTCAATAATAAATATTGGATTATTGAGTTTTGAGGTTAGGCCTATAACATTAAACTACTAAATAAAGGGTATATACAACATTAGGCTTACCTGTAATAAAAATACAGTTTAAAGGATTAACCATAATCTCAACGCTATGCCTCAGAAATAAGTCAGGCCTAAATTAAAGTTTAATATCTCAATATCGATTTAGGCCTAGGGCCTAGTTCGCTCACGTCAATAACTATTATTGCAAATTTCCGTGAACATCGTTTAGGTTAGGCCTATAACATTAAACAACTAAATAAAGGGTATGTTTATTTAGCAGAAGTATTCGTTGCCATGGTAACTATAAATAGATACAACATTAGGCTTACCTCTAATAAAATACAGTTTAAAAGAAAACAGATGATTATTGTAATGGCATTAAAAACATTTGCATCAGCTGTGCTTCGTTTAAAAGAAAACAGATGGTTATTGTAATGACATTGAAAACATTTGCATCAGCTGTGCTTTGTATTGTTTAAAATGGAAAAATTTCAGTTTTTAATTTAATAAAAAGACGTAGAAAACGAATTTTCCCAGACTGGTGACCATTTCCAATCGATTTCTCGTGGCCAAAAGCCCCATATAAAATCAAAAAATCAAAAATCCTTAAACGGAGATTCCAGATCCATTTAGCAGACAGACAATTATCTCTCGCTTTAGAAGATAAGATATGAAAGGCGCCGTCTATTAACAATCTGTTTAACTAAGATGACAGCTGTTAGTTAGATTGTTTACATTCAAGTATAATCACACAATCCATCAAATTAAACCAACTTAAACAAATAAACGTAAATTTACTTTATCAACGTATTAAATCAGCTAGGTGTAGGCCTACTCCTAACTTGCGAAATATTCGCACGAGTCAGCTAGTTAACTAATATTTATAAGGTCTAAGACAACAACCACAGTAACATAATTATTTAGGACTTAAAAAAGCTCATTTTCAGTTTTCATTTATTGAACCAGATTTGAGTATTGGAAAGAAAGGGAAGATAGACGATAACGAGGTTAAGGTGTGTTCAAAAACCGTGGCCTAGTCTAGTGCGTAACAAAGTGTAGATACGACCCCGATTGTTTAGTTTTGAGTCTATGGGTTAATCGTACACTTTTATTAAAAAGAAATATTTAAAGATGTGTGTAGCATGCAGGAGTCTCTCCTAATAAATTATGTTCAGAAAATTCGAAATCAATACTTGAGGCCTGGTACTCTGTCTTGTAAGTTTTTCTAAAATGTTTAGGCAGAAATCATGACAGGGCTTCCTACATCAACGGTTGACGAGTGCGAGAAGGCTTTGCTATCGTTTCTCGAGATGGAATGCAACACTATCATTTTAACAATGGGCAAGAACGGAGTATTGTTTGCAAGCAAAGATTCCAGAACGCCTGTACACGTGCCTGGTGAACCTGTGGAGAAACCAGTAGATACCACAGTAAGTTTTATTTCATTCTAGTTGGAGCAATATTGTACCATGCATCACTGTCAGGTGGAGTGTTCTTTGATGGTAATCAAAAATGTTTAGTTGGAATTTCAAATGTTTATTTCTTTGATATCTCAGGGTGCTGTTTGTTATGCTATGGTATGGTTGAATGAAAACCCTTCTAACCCAACTACTGTCTCAGTGCTCAGTGTGAACACTCGTGGGAGCGTGGAACTTTGGCCTAGGTCTACTTTGGCAACTCTACATGTATTGAATATTTCACCCACTAAAAATCATCTAATCGCAATAAAACAAAAACTATTGGAAAGGAAATGATTTAAACTTTAATTTTTATATTTTAAAATTTGTTCTGAAACGTATATTTACGTACGTAATCATCGTTTTAAAATTGTAGTTTTCTGAAAAGCTAATGCCGCGCGAATAAAACACAAAGAAATTTTACTCAACTTTGTCGCTTTGATAAAGCTCAGTACCGCTCGACAGAAATATTTTGACAACAATATGAAGTTACCATTGGATTCGTCAACATTTGAACTTTCTAAAACTGCCTTCCAATCAGACGTCACTGTTATAGTTTTGAAAATATAAAGGTTTTTGTAAACCCTCGCAATTGGACAGTTTTCAACCAATGAAACAGCATATTTTGCATTTGAGATATCGCTTACAATTGGTTGTATTTCTCTTTATGTCGTTTTGTAGGGAAAACTTCGATCTTTCGTTTGGTGTAAAGTAAACTAGATTTTACTGGTTAGATGTTATTCATACAGCGGTTGGAAATACAGACTTCCGTTGGATTCAAACCACCGCTTGAGAATGCAAAGCAAGTCTGTTCCCACGCTGATCCCAACGGTCATTTTGTATTCCCTTTATCCCTGTGAACTTTTGACAGTTTATTATAATTTTGTGGAACAAGTAATACAATGTGAAATAGTTCAGAAAATGAGAATTTACAAGTATACAGATAAATTCTATGATTTGTTCTCTACACTTATAATATTTCCTTTTTGGGCAAATGATATATTCCTAAATTACTATTCAAACTAGGCCTAGTTTTGTTAGCAGTGTTTTGTAGTAGGAACATAAAAACTGTTGTTTTCAAAATAAGAAATTTGAAATTGATAAATATTTGTATACAGTTCTGTTTAGAACAGAATTACAAACCTTTTTTATATTTATGAAAAAAATTGCAAAAAATATTTACTACTTTTTATGTAGGCCTAAAGATGAACGTTCCTTTCATTGCTTTTTTTTCGGAACGTATTTTGTTTCTTGAGCTAATAACTTTGTACATTTTACATCAATAATTTTTTTACTACCATATATAAATTCTTTGAACCTTTCTCTCCAAAAAACTTATGGAACACTTTTGGATTGGTTTGTAATTACTATATTTGGCGAATTGTTGAAAATATGCTTGCACACGCACCGAAATGGCTTGGCGTTGCAAGAAATTAGCATGAACAGTTTAACCCTACAACTGTCCATGTTAATGTTTTGCAACGCCAAGTCATTTCGGTGTGTGTGCAAGCATATTAATTTTAAAAAAATCCGCCATATATAGTAATTGTATACCAATCCAAAAGTGTTCTGTACCTTTTTTGTAGAGAAAGGTTCAAAGAATTCATATATGCAATTAAAAAACTTATTGATGTAAAATTGTAAAAGTTATTAGCTCAAGAAACAAAAAAATGTTCAGTAACGAAATGAAAATGTTCAAATTTATGCCTACATAACAAGTACCTAGTAAACAGTTTTTGTAATTTTTTCGTTAGCGTAAAAAAGTTTCATAATTTAGTTCTAAATAGAACTGTATAAAAACATTTATCAATTTCAAATTTCTTATTTTGAAAACACCAGTTTTTATGTTCCATCTACACGACTGTTAACAAAAGTAGGCCTAGTTTCAAACGTAATTTAGGAATATTTGCTTTACCCAAAAATGAAATATTATTATAACAAAGTGTAGAGAATAAATCAAAGAATTGAACCGTATACTTGTAAATTATCTTTTAATAAAAATGTTTGAATTAGAATTATTTGAATAACAAAAGTGAGAAAAACGTAGAAATTTCTCGCCCATTGAAGCCATACAGGATGCGCGCGTAAACTCCTATGTCTACCCATGTTATAAAAAGCCGTTAGAGTTCATATTTAAACCTTAGATGGGACCGTATTAGCAGTCACTTTCCCACGGTCCTACACATCAAACTGTTCAAATATAGCATATTATTTGGTTTAAAGAGAAAGTTAGCTTGAAGCATTATGTTTAAAAAGATACCAAAATATCTCTAAAAAACGATTTAGGTCACACATGTAACACGTGTAATAAATGACGCTGTTTATTGGTTGGAAAACTGACCAATTACAGGGTATACAAAACATCCCACAACTCTAGAACTATTTGTCCGATTTTTGATTGGATGGCAGTATTAGATAGGGGAAATTGTGAAGAATCCAACGATATCTAGGTTTTCTTTAGAAGAAGTATTGGGCGGGCTTTAGAAAGAGAAGAAACTAAAGTATTTCGTTACTTTGTCGTGTTTTATGACGAAATCCGGTGAATTGACGGGCGCCGAGTTTGTTGAAGAAAACTAATAAACTGCAACGATGATTACGTATGTAAACATATGTTTTAGAAAAAAACTTGTAAATACAAAAATTAAAGTTTAGATCGTTACCTTTCCAACGGTTTTTGATTTATTGCGATTGGATAATTTTTAGTGGGTGAAATATTAATTACACGTAGAGTTGTCAAAATTTATCGTTTTCACATGCCACGCCCCCACGACCACTCAAATTGAGTAGTCTGACAGTTGCAGGGTTAAGGGTTAAGTTAAGGGTATGTAAACTGAGCACCATTTTGCCCCATAATTGAAGGTAACGTGAGGGGGCCTGCAGATCACCGGGTTTAATGGTCGAAACACACAAACTTAGAACAACCACACACGGGTAACCGTAGAACAACCACTAATTTCGGCTTGTCTGGTTGTATTTCAGGGAGCTGGTGACGCTTTTATAGGAGCTTTAGCTTACTTACTGGCTTATCATAAAGACTGGAACATGACACGCATGATTGAGGTAGCCTGTACAGTTGCTGCAAGATCCATTATGAAACCCGGCACTCAGTCTAGCTTTCCTAGTGTTCAAGACTTGCCTTTGGATTTGTTCAGTGATGTTAGTTTTCTAGCAATTTAAACAATGTTTTTAATTTAGGTTAGCATGCAGATTCTTTGTATCCGTACAATTTTTCTTTGAAGATGAGCTGAACAGAAATGATATGGTACAGTTCACTGAGGTTGAAATATCCAACCATCTTTGTGGTTCTAATTATCATAAAATAAAGATGTTATAGGAAAATTTATTTATGAAACATAGATGTATAGATTTAGTACCGTAGTTTATAAAGGGGCATATTTTCTAGAGGTTTTCAAACAGTCATAGATTAGAATCAGATTATTAAAGAATGTAAATTTTAAAAATGAAAAAAGTTGTTTTAATTAATAATGATGCTGAAATAAAAAGGGAATACAAAAGTCATCTGTTCTGTTAATGGATATTACGTTACAAGTGATGAAACTACTTCTTTACGAAGGGGATGTTTGTACAACGAGGCGAAGCTGAGTGATGTATAGAAGCAGTTATCTCGTGTAACGTACAATATTGTACCTAACCCCATACCTTACAGGGTGTTCTATAACTTATTAATCAAACATTGAAATTAGCAAACAGAGTTATACTTGGTATTATAAATGTTAAATACACAGTTTTTGCATTTCCCAAATTATATATTTGATAATGTTTGTACACTTATACTTATTTTTATAATATGGAAAGAACAAATTGACTTTAAGCCGGTTCTACACGATGCTAAGAATGCTCGCTCCAACGTTGGACCGAAAGTTTGACACAGATAATACAGTGAATGTTCCTGCTACACGGTGAATCGAATGTTTGATCCAATACTTTAGAAAACATTTTGGTACAAACGTTTGTCCAGTTGCAAAAATGGACGAGGATGATAGTCTATAATAATATATCTTTTAATTGTACACAGTTAATGAGTTAAAATCCCCACATCGTATTTAGGTAGGCCTAAATAAAATTTGTTTTTAAATAGCAAATTTTTTAAATTATATATTTAAATTTATAGTATCTAATTAATCTGCCTGTGATTTTTCACGCTAACTTACTGGTATGAAATATAAATTGTAGCCTACTTCGGCTACCTGTGAAAATGTAAATGAATAATATTACTGATTAAAAACTAAACGCAAAGATAAAACTAAACCAGGTGGGTCTTTGGTGGGAATGGAGAGTAAGTAGTGCTTCGTATGAACGAGTCGTGTAGCCGTTGAGTCGAACCAACGAACATTCTCCTTCAAACATGGAGGCATCCCTTTCACTCGTTGCAAGAATACCGACATCGGCCGGAACATGGTCAAATGTGAATGTTCGACGCTCGTAGGTTTGAACAACGGTCACAAAATGTGACAAACCGTCAAACGTCCAACGTTGGAAGGTGTTTGTAGCATCGTGTAGAACCGGCTTTAGTAGAATTCAGAAGTATACGTTAGTCTGTGAATCGGTGTTATTTAAACAATACAATTTCGTTTAGTAGTAATGAAATTAACCTGCGAAAAAAAACAACAGCTGATCTAAGCTTATCAAACAAGCAGCTGTTTGAAACATGATGTCGTAACTTATGGACTCTTTAAATCACTAGAGATGTAAAGCAGATCAGTAAATTAATTCTGGGATATCACAGTTTAACACATGGAGTTAGGTAAGTAGTTATGCATGTGTTCCTTCCACGTGTACCTTTTTCTATTCTTCCAGTCGGAGCAGATGTAACTCATGTATTTTATATGTGCAGTACTTGGTTGCAATGAAGATAAATGACATATAACCTCACTTATTCCAAGTCATTTAGTAATCAGCGGTCGTTTCAGTACCATACATTCGAAGAAAAAATGTTATTTAAGAACATTGATTCTGTTAACAGTGTCTAACAACTTTTTAGAAGACACATATAGGGACAAGAACACCTATATGGTCCTATTACAAACTTTCATAAAATTTTAAAGACTTCAGCGATTTTAAACAATAAATGTTTAATTCTAAAGCAGCTTATGGACGGAGAAAGTTGGTGTAGTAAGTGCTTGCTGCGAGTAACTTGCCATGTCTATAAGGTTACTTTCCCATTCAAGGCCTCTTGCCAACAGTAAAGTCCAACAGGTTTGATTTTACTTGCTGCGAGCGGGTCACGTGATCTACTTGCGGCCAGAACTTGCCTGCCTAAACATGCACTTGCCGATACAGGCAAGTGTCAATCAATTCAATTAATTGTATTTTTCACTTGTGAAGTTTGCAGTTGTGACAATGGATGCAAAACAAATTGCTACCGTCGTCAAGAAATATGTCAAGTGGTCTCCAAGTGACCATTTTTGTACATTTTATATATATTATTTATATGTGGTATACATTTTATTAAAATAAGTTAAATACTTTTAGAGAAAATGGGGTGTCTTGAACACGCGTTTTCAATATCTGAAAGTGTACATGTCTTGGGTAAAAATTAAATTTCTTTTAAAATATTCAATTGATTTTAATAAAATTTACACTACATATAAAAAATATATGTATAAACAAACTATACAAAAATTGGGTTCCTATATAAAGTTTTAGACCATTTAACGATTAGGCCTATAAAAAGTTACGAATAAAGTTTACGGAATCGTATTTGATAGGTGACGGGTTCGTATAAATAAAGGGCAGTGTTTGAGTGCTGAGATTGTTTAAAAGTAAATTAAAATTTTTACAATGAATCGAATGTGATAAGGCTTTGATGCGGACATCAGGTTTTTATATAACATTTTTCGCTCGAAATCACAACACATTTGTCAATTACTTCATTAAATTCTTCATCGGTATCTGACATTTTAAAATGATAAATAAGTAAATATAGTTACTTGTAAAATATTACACTGATCTGTACTCCCACGGTGCTCACAGTATACTGGTGGCAAGTACTTGCCGCATGTAAATGTATTTGTTGCAGCAAGTATTAACCTCGCCAGTACTTGCTTCTTCTACTTGCCTCATCTATATCACCTTTAAGATATAATAAATGGGTTATGGATGTGGTAGACGGAAATACATTCATGGGAACGATCATAATTTGAAAAATAACAATTATCGTACCATCAAGTGGGGTAACTTTGGCCAAAATTTTTGTTGGTTCTTGTAATAAACATGAGTCAAATTTTATAAAATGCGTGTTTATTACTTTTGTAAAATATTTTATTCTATCCCCAACTCATTGTACAGTACCTACCTATATAAACCCATAATTATAATTGGGGTAACGTTGTCAGAAATCATATTTGACCGAAGTTTTTATGACATTTGACACAATTACTCCAATTAAAGGCAAGATTGTCCCAATTTTTTTTAAATCTTGGAATTAAAATAAATAAGTTCTGAGTTTTAAAAACCAGTCAATAAGGCCCACACTTTAAAAATACACAGAGTTAAAAAAAAGTAGGACCAAGTTAATTTTATAGAGGGATATAAGGCAATTTATGTGAAGAAACACAAAATATGGACCAAAATTCCTCCAGTTGACCAGTATTTTGTATCTCCATTCAAAACAATAGTCTATAAAATTCAAAAATTGGTAAAGTAGGCAATTGAAGACAAAACAAGAAAGGGGACACAATTATTTCATTATTATTAGCCAATAAACTTATTCTAAGTATTTATTTATGTCTAAAACAAATTCACTGTAATAAAGACAAGTATGTATGACAGTTGTTTTTCTTTTTAAAATTATCCTCATAACCTGTGTTTGAATAACATTTTTTTGTTAGTGGTAAAATCAAAACATTTAACACACAAGGATATACTACTTTTCCACCATTATGAAATGGTTACACAAATTGCCTTTCTTGTACCATATCTTACATAGAGGAACAGACTTTCCAACTTTATCAGTTACAGAAATAAAGTTTAGGTCTAAATTTATTTCAGCAAGGTTATTCCAATTGTTTTTATTGAATAAATTAATACTGAAATTGAGGTAGATCTATGGCAAATGCCTTTCTTAATGACAAGACTACCTACCATATGTCATAAATCGGTTTTGTGGTTTTGGAAATATTGTGAGTTTTCCTTAGGCTCTAATTTAGGCCTACATGGATTATATTCCTAAAAAATTCAAAATTTCGTCAAAATAACTTTAATATTTTACTAATTAATTAATATAGGCAAATTTGTTTAATACAAGTTTTGATTAAATGGTTATTGATGTATATAAAATAGGAAAACGTGCAAAATAAAATAATGACAATTAGGTTAATTTAATTTTGTGAGTTGTCCTACCATCCTCCAAAAGACAACAAAAAATAGGAAAGAGGCCTATAAAATACAAATCCGGTAGAAAGACAAATTCATGTAAGTATTTCATGATCATGTTGGCCAAATAAATTCTTCCTAAGTATTTATTTGTGAAAAAACTTCACTACTATAAAGAAAATGTGATCAATTAATTGTTGTTTCATAAAATTACCAGCGGAAAATAACCTAATTTCACTTCAAACGATAACAATTTCTGTCAATAGTCGCTTTAAAGTTACTGCAAAAGCTTACAGATAGCAGCACATTATGGGACTAGTCTAAACCTATTATTGAAATTTAATTTCAAAATTTGTACTAACAGTGTATTCTAGTAGTTAAAATATGAACCACCTACGAAATATTATGTTTTCTCAGTCTCCAGATAAATCGCCGACGTGATCCTAACATTTGGTAAATTTAGTTTTTAAATTCAAGTGTGGCAGCGCTTTAGTGTTTAAGAAACTTCAAAATTTGCCCCGCCTGGCTGTTAAAAAAGACGTCGAAACAACAATACATCTGCAAGTTTAAGTAAAAGCTTACAGAGTGCAGCACATTACGGTACTTGTCTAAAACTAAAAACTACAATAATTGATTTTCTTTTTAGGCTTTAAAATAATTACAGTGACTAGATAAAAATAATGGACTAGCAGTGTATTCTAGTAGTTAAAATTAGAACTACATACAACATATTATACTGTATTTGGCTTTTAGATAACGGCTAACATGATCGTCAAATATATTTGTAAAAACAGCTGTCGAATTAATTTCCCTCAGAGTTTTGGCACTGTTTTTTTAAAGAAACTTAAAAATGTGTCCCGCCTCACTGTTAAAAATGACGTCGAAACGAAGACTCCAGATTACGGCCAACATGATCGTAACATTTGGTAGAAACAGTCAATTAAATGCATCTCTAAAACAAGATATTGAATTTCCCTCAGTGAGACGGTACTGTTTTTTTCAATTGTCCCACCTGACTTAAAAATGATACATCTCCGTAAAAGGTGCTGCACCCTGTGTGTTAAATTTAAAACTATGTGTTCTCATTTTGTTGCGGTCTGTAAAGTGCTGCTACCTAGGTTCAAAATTGTAAATTGTCAAATGCATCTCTAAAACAGAGATAATAATATTACCAAGAGCTCTAAAACAAGATATTGAATTTCCCTCAGTGAGGCGGTACTGTTTTTTTTAATTGTCCCACCTGACTGTTAAAAATAATACATTTCCGTTAGGTGCTGCACTCTGTATGTTAAATTGAAAACTATGTGTTCTGATTTTTTTTTTTGGAAGGGGAGGAAACTTCTTACAGAGACCTCTCAGCCAGCTGTTGCGGTCTGTAAAGTGCTGCTACCTAGGTCCAAAATTGTGAAGTATTACAAATTATTTTAACTAAATTATTGTCCGTAAGGTGCTGCACCCTTTATGTTAAATTGAAAACTATGTGTTCTGATTTTGTTGCGGTCTGTAAAGTGCTGCTACCTATGTCCAAATTGTGAAATACCACATATTTTAATGATCACTTTTCCACAAACTAATGTTAATTTGTAAATTATTGTCTGTAAGGTGCTGCCACTAGTAACAAAACTATTTACTAGCATAAAATTTGCCTGCATTTCCTTCTTAAACATAATTAATTACTTTATCATTAAATGGGATATTTTATCTACTGCCAAAATAAAAGTTTACAATAATTTTAAAGACAAATTGAAGTAATAATTAGACACTTAATTTATAAATAGGCTCATAATCTCAGTTTATAGTCTTATTGACAGCCAAACTAGAACTTATATAACACTTATTAATTTTAATCATTATGAGATTATGAAATATTTTTAAGGGTAAATTTGAATTGTTTAGAGAAAAAAATATTTTTTTGATAGAAATGCAATAATTTGAGTAGGCTATTTTGGGTATGTAATTTTGTATATTAAAAGAACACACAGTTGAAAAGGGTATTAAATTAAATTCTTGACACCATTTTAGGGGATTTTTAATTAGGTTCTTTTGAATGATTAGGTGTCTTTAGTTTTATAATAAGGCTATAATGTGGCAAACAAAATTACAGATATTTTGCGCATTCAAATGCTAGTGTTTAAATTTGTTTAAGAGGTGTGTTAGAGCATTTTTTTGGTGGACATCATAGAATAGAATTTTTAACTTGTAGGCCAGAATTCCCTACTTATGTCACAATTTGTTATTAGACTTCCGAGTTCTTTTTATACTGTAGTTATGAACCTTAAAAAAAACCTAACACCTGTATAGGATAACGCATTTGTCTATCACATATTGAACAAATAATTTATTCCCAATGAAATTTGTCATAGTTCATGTTATAAAGAACAATAACCCTACTCACAAATGTTAAAATAATCAGAGCTTACAAAATATTCTACACTGAATTTTGGGTGCTTAAAGTTTGGTAGGGTAGGCTACTCCAAAAAATAAATATGATATTGTTGCGTGGGGGCCAAAAAGCGTTTTATTTCAGGATGAACACACTTTTTTTAGAATTTTGTTATTTTTACTTCTCGAAAATATTATTTAACCATCCTTTTCAAAAGTGACCTACTGCAGCTACAATTTTAAGAAAAAACAGTGTTGTTGGTACATATATAATATACAAACCTATCCAAACGTTTATGAGGGGTGAAAAATATGTTTGCCTTTCATGAGGCTTGTGGTAATACTGTGTTTGGGAGCACTGGCTCCCACCACCAATTTATAATGTAATATTGCAACTGTACTAGGTTAGCCTAGATAGTTCAGTAGGCCCATATGATGAGCTTGTTTAGTGTTGAGGGTTGTTATTTCTTGTGTTTGTTTTGCAGTTGTAATAGATTTAAAAGTTTTATTTTTAACAAATATACAAAGAAAAGAAAGCATAATATTTATTTTTAAACACACACATGTTCTACATGCCCTCTATTAAGTTTTCAGAAACTCTCGTAGCGTTGTTGAAGATCTTCGAACATGTTGATGAAAAAGTGTGTTGCTTTATTGCTTCTAACATACATGTACGGTATCTAGTTAGTAAATTTCCATAGGAAAAATGAGCTATTGCAGTGGCCCTTATGGTAAGATCGAAGGTCGGGAGTAGCAAATGAGCACCGACCATTGTCCCCAGAACACGTTTTGAGGTGTCATTAAAAATCATATACGGTATGTATATATGTGTTCGCACTCTAGCAGCCGCATTTTAAGTCCGATTTGGATCAAATTCGGTACACACGTTAGTTGTTTACGACGCTCGGACGAGTTCGTTAGCCAAAAAAATCCAACTATCGGAAGCTTGTTTTTTTTACCGGAAGTAACTATATTTTGAGGTTTTTCCTACTAGAATTAATTTGTTTTTGAGTTTTCCTACAAATATAAATGTAGGATGTTATTCTGCACATTTTGTTTTTTTACGTGACCTTATAGCTCGCTTGGTTCCCCCAAAATCGATCAAAACGTAAAATAAACGGTTCAATGCCATGTGGTGGATTCTACCGTGGGGTTGGCGTGCGTACCCATTCATTGTGTATTGAATATACTCCCAATATGCGGAATGGCGTGAGAACTATTTTGCAGCTATTCAGCACCGTTGTGAATAGACCTATTTCCCAAATTGTTGGTTGAAACCACAAGACATAGGCCCAGACCCGGATTTAGCATTTTGGCGCCCCTAGGCCCAATAATTTTTTCCGCCCCCTAGTCTGGTTAAAGTTACTTCCCCAAAAACCTTTATTGAAAAATGATATCAGGCCTATATGTTAATTGCTTAGACACCACTCCACGATGCAATTTAATGCCGTCTTAAAACACTTTTAGTAATTTTATGTATTAAATAGTGAGCTCACGTTTGTGGCACTGAAACAAAACGATCCAACCCATAGAGCACCCGTGTTTGAGATCAATGTTGTAAGGAAGTTGATGTTTGATGCAGTTTAACTTACCAACAATTAATTATTTGTTCCAATGAACTTCAAAATCAGAATGATTTTTTTTAATCAATTCAAATAATATGTTAAGTTATGGCTATTTATTTTTATTTCTAGATATTTTTTAAAATATTTTTTTCTCTCGGCCGTGCGCCCCCTGGGAGCTTGCGCCCATAGGCCCGGGCCTATTGGGAAATCCGGTCCTGCATAGGCCTATAAACCGGAGGGGACCGGAGTCAATTGTAAAACCGCATTTTAGTTTCCAAAGTGAATACTAGGGTAGCTCTACAAGTTCGTCCGTATCACTACTTGGAGCGCTGCCTGCATAAAATGAGTTTACAGCTACCTGCTCCCAACTGACAGGGAGGGGGAGAGTCCGAGGGATAGCCGAAAAATAAAGTGAATAACACTGTTATACGCATTCACAACAATCACAAGCTAGACAGTCTGGCATTTAGCCGTAGGCTAATAGAAAATGATGAGAGGGCGATAATGCTTACAGAATGTAGGTCCACCCGTAAGTATAAGAATCGCGTTGACATTATTAGTAGCCTACCACTCATAAGTAAATATTGAGTTCTCTAATGGTACATTACTTGTAAATATTATATTTAAACAGAAATTCAATATTTGTTCAATTCATTACTGATGATTTTAAAAAGTTGTCCAGCTTGGTTTTTTTATATTGCAACATGGTTTGCTTATGACTTAATAGATTATAATATTTACTGTTACAAAGTGTTTGAAACTGTAAAAATTAAAAATAGATTATTTTTACCGATCTTGCCTGTTTCAAACACGAATAGTGTAGCCTAAAGATAACAAACATTTTGCCATACCAATAAGTCTCGTTTACTTCAGTAAAGTATATTGTACAAAATAATATAAATTCAAATATTGTAATAGCAATATTTCTTCAATACCTACAGCTACAGCTTTCAAAGTTTGTGTATACCAAAGCACAGACTATAGAATTTCTATAGTCTGTGACCAAAGTCATATTATTTGTCATTTTCCTGGTGATTAAAATTCCAAAAACCCTTAGGATATTACAGACCTAATATCAGAAGTAATATACATTATATTTGTTTCCTTATCATGTTTCATATCACTGCAAACTATGATAACTGGTCCCGTTATCCTATTGATAGCTATTTCTGAAGATCTACCGGGCTGATTTTAGTGCTGTTTGTTTTAATTTACAGAAAATGTCATTATTATCAAAAAATTATAAAATATCAATTTTATTTCATGGGCACATTTAAAAGGGCACTTTTTTAGTTTTTTGGCTTTTATGTTTAAATCCTATTGATAGCTATTTCTGAAGATCTACCGGGCTGATTTTAGTGCTGATTGTTTTAATTTACAGAAAATGTTGTAATTATTATCAAAAAAATATGAAATGTCAATTTTATTTCATGGGCACATTTAAAATGGCACTTTTTTAGTTGTGTTCGCTTTTATGTTTAAATCCTATTGATAGCTATTTCTGAAGATCTAACTGGCCGATTTTAGAGTTGTTTGTTTTAAAAGACAGAAAATGTTGTCATTATTATCAAAAAATTATGAAATGTCAATTTTATTTCATTGGTATATTTACAAGGGCATTTTTCGAGTTTTTGTTTGTTTGGTTTAAAACCTTTTTGGTACCGGTTTCTGGAGATCAACCTGGTCGGTCAATGGTGCGGTTTGATTTAAATGAAAGAAAATGTTGTCATCATTATAATAAAATTAAGAAAAGTGTGGGGTATCGTTTTATATGTTTTTGGGTACGGGAAACCCGATTTTGATAATTAAAAAGTCGTAGCGCGTCGGAGTCATGTTTTTGGATAACAAATTTGAAAATTCAGTGTGGGTATCGTATTATATGTTTTTGGGTACGGGAAAACCGATTTTGACAGTTAAAAAGTCGTAGCTCATCGGAATCACGTTTATGGATCAAAATTTTGAAAATTCAGTGTGGGATATTGTTTAGCCTGTGTTTCAAACATTTTAAACTTATTATGAATAATTATGATGAATTGTTTATTGATAGTATATTTAAAAAAAAATAGAATTACAGTATTAAACAACGGCTCCGCTCTGTCAGTCACTTTCTTCCGATATGTAATCTATGTATATACGCCTATACAGCAATCCCTCGCTATTCGCAGGGGATAGGTTCCGAAAACTTGCAGCGAATAGCGAAAACCAAATCTTTATGGGAAAAGGGAGGTTATTATGTTCGTGACATATAGACAATTTAAACACATTATGTACTAATACCTATAATTAATTTACATAAGATACAGGCAGTCCTTGTTATATGCGGTCCTGTTTTACACTGTAAAAGACAGTCCTTGACATTTTTAGTATTTTAAGCCGAGTTGTTTTGATTGTAGGCAACAGTTGTAATTAATGAGTTGTTTGTCGTCTCACTCTCCCCTCAAGGTCAGTGCTCTCATAACGGTATCCACCCCTGCTTGCTCTGTCAATGTCTGGGTTTATCTATTTTTAGAACTTCACTGTACACAGTACAGTATGACATTGACCAAATTGACCTTCATTTGCACAAGTCCACTTGTATTCACGCAGAGGTGTGTTGTAGGGAAATCTTTTATGTTTTATTGTATTTGACGTGGTATTTATATATACAATGTTCTTAAATTCGTACAATAATAATTACAGTACATACACTTTTTTAGCGACCACGAATAATCAAAACCGCGAATACCAAGCCCACGAATGTCGAAGCCCGCCAAATTTTCTTGCGCTTAAATCTGACGCTAATTGCCAAGAAAAACAAATAATTTGTTGTTATTTTGCTTTCACATTTGGAACACAACTTTTAAAATCCCTGATGTTTTTACAAGTCTTTAGTAGGCCTATGTTAAGGTTTTATAATTATGTTGTATTTATGCCGAACGGTGGTCCGTATATTAGTAGAGGTTTAATTAAAACTGTGACAAATGCGGTTATTTTCCATGGTTTGTACGGGAAAAACCGGGAATTGTACGGGAATTTTCTAAAGCTCATCTGCTGGACACCTTGAAATGTTATGAAAAGTAATTTGTATTTCATCGGTATACTTTTAAATTTACTTTTTGAGGTTTTTTGGTTCTACATAAAACACTTATGCTACATATTTATGAAGATCTACCGTGCCCATTTTAGTTATGTTTATTTGAAATAAAAAGAGAATATTGTTATTATTAATAAAAAGTTATGAAAAGTAATTTATTTTTTATCCTAATACTTATAAGGACACTTTTTGAGGTTTTTTGGTTCTAGATTAAAACCCTATTGCTACCTATTTCTGAAAATCAATGCAACCGATTTTCGTGCGGTTTGTTTTAAATGAAAGTAAATGTAATTATTATCAACAAAATAAGAACTGTAATTTTTATTTCATCGGTTTATTTATACGGACTCTTTTTTACTTTGTTTGGTTTTATTTTAAAACTCTATTGATATCTATTTCTGAATTTAGTGTGTTTTCTTTTAAAATAAAGAAAATAATGGAATTGTTATTATTTTTAAATTAAATATGATACGATTGATACCTATTCCTGGAAATTCATTTTGCCCTAGGACATTTTTCTGCCGACCTCGGGAGGCTTTTTTCGCTAGTACGTTCATATTTTAATTGAATAAAACGAACAGCTGACTTTACGGCCCTAGGGCAGAAAAGAGCTACTTTCGGCCTCCAAATGACGTTCCGAAAATAGCTGAAAACATCGTAGTGTGATGAAAAAGAATTTTTTAATATATTTATATTTTTTATAAATATTTTATTTTTTAAATATTAAAACAAATACTAAAAAAAAAAAAAAAACGCATAAAGTAATAATTACCATAAAGAAAACCCGAGAAGTTAACAAAATACAGTTATTTACCAAAAATATCAAAACATTGGTAAAAACATAATAAATTGTACATAGAATATGAGAACAATTAAAAAAATAATGAATGCCTAATACCAAAGAAAACTAAATACAAACAATCCAGTAGCAAAACACATTACTTGGCCTACTCATATAGAGCATAACAAATGTATGATGAAAATAGTGCACACAGGTCAAAGTTTATAAGCACTCTGGTTCGTGGGCTCTTAGTTAGTAATTGCTACAAAAAACTATTATTAAATTTACAGTTTTAGTTTATTTGATTTTTTATATCCAATTACTGTACGAATTCAATGATCTTATTCCTAAATATGTTATACTAGCTGTTACCCGCGACTTTTATTCAAGGGTCGTATTGAGTAACTAAACCACAAACTTTTGATAAAAATAAGAATGATACCGATATTGTAAGAAGTTTGCAATCTTCCTTGCCGGTGAGCGACGCTAGTGAAACCTAGCGGGACATCGATGAACTACTACGGCTGCCGATCCATGTACTTTGTAAACTCTAATTGCAGAGGTATTTTGAAACGACGAAATAAAATACTTCTATTGAATGTAACTGAAATATTAGACGACTATTTTAACGTCACAATACTTTAGTTGATGTAGGTTTAAATTTAAAACATACTTATCTTAAAATACAATTTTTACAACAGAATTAGTTTTGCTATAAAAACGTTGAAGTCTTATGGAGAAATAGATATTGAATTTCTTAAAATAAAAATTATAAAACAAAACTTTCAGTAAACAATTTTTTATAGGCTGATACGTAAGATAGTAACAAATTATTTGTCTGTTACGATTTTTTACTGAACGTGCTGGTTCTTGGTGAGAAAAATATAAACTATACCCGCCCCATGTTAAACTGGAGATCAGAGCCGTGAGCGGTTGGGCTGACTCCGGTCCCCTCTTAACTTTGGAAATTTGCTCAACTCACATCAGCGGTTCAGCTGCGTTGTCGAATGATTATTTCTTCACAAAGCTTTGCAATGGTAGTCGGTAGGACATTTCTGAGATGCTTTGTTTCATTATTCCCCACACATAAGCCAGGTGGTGTAAGGGCGGGGGGCGGGGAAGTCGATGGGTTTAGAAAGTCTGTCCTTTAAAATTGTGCTAAATTGTGTAAAAATCCATTTCACTCTGTGTTCACTCCTGCAAAGACGTGTTTACTTATGTTAATTTTCAAAGATGTAAGGTGAAGGCTTCTTTTCCGAGATCGCAGGTCTTGCTAAAGAAGTCTACCGTGGGTTTTCATTCGTAGTGGCGGAGTCAAAACACTGAGTATTATACGAAGAAGTAGTTTCTGTAGATGAAGATTGAATTGACTTTGAAACTGGTAAATTTCGTATATCATATTCGCGTTTTTGTCTTGACACTCCACCACATTTACAACAAATTACTGTACTGTACGTAATAATATATATCGTTACCTTAATTTTTAAACCTCACAACGCCATATGTAAAAACTTTTCAGGAGATGAAAAAAACTGTGTTATATTTTTAGTTTATTAGTAGAAGTATTGTATATCTGAAATATAACATTTAAATATATTCTTACTATAATTTAAACTCGTGTATTTAATTTTTCTTTTTCTATTATTTTTAAAAGGAGTTACGACGTCTTCACACCTTTTGTGTAGTAGATACATGTTTTTCTTAAAACTAGAGTAGTGTTATTATTGGTAAAAATTCGCAAAAAAACAAACATAATCTAAACTCATTCAAATTGTAGCATCCTCGTAACTCCTTTTTATTCTAAACTTGGAGCTATTTTTAGTTGAAATATATTTTGTTTAGATCATTTAAGTTAATCAGTACTTACATCTCCATGATTGCAGCTAAGCTGAAGGTCCTTAATAGTTTAAACTACTAAACACACTTCACAACGTTCCACTCTGAAAACAATGCTACAACTTGGAGTTAGAAGGTTTGCTAACACGAAAAATTGAAATACAGCAGTTACAAGGTGTCTTTGAACTTAATATTTTAAACAATATTTGTTTTGTAGTGCTGGGCTTTTACATAAGGATAGGGATATTTTTGCTCCAAAGGCTGGTATAAAAATGTAAATTTCATAAAAAATGGAGTTACGAGGTTTGCAAATTAGGGTATAGCGATATAAATGTTGACTTTTTATTACAAACACGTCTTTATTCTCTATAAAATTATGTATATTTTGATATATATAACGGGGCAAAAATTTTCCTTTCGAAAATGTTTGTTGTTGAAATATGAACTTTTCTAAAATTGTTTTCTCAAAAAATATATGAGATATTGAAAATTTGAAAGTGTCCCATTAAAATATAGACTTATGTCTACAATAAAAAAATGAGTTCAGAAATTTCCTTTTTATAGGCACCGAGTTATATAGTTTTGAAAAATGTTTACATTGAGTAACGGTTTTACTTAAAAGCCCAAAACTCCCAATGTAATTAATATTTTTGAAAAATTTTGGTACCTATTAATTCTACTCACCATCCTGCTACGTTTAATGTAATAAAACCCATGAAAATCCAAAGTCGGTTTTTTTGCCTTAAAAACTTGCCCTTGACGTTTTCTAAATTGCGAAAAACACCTGTTTTCTCTGGCTTATATCTCGGAATCTATAAGAGGTATCTTTTTGGAGAAAAAAGTAAATGAAAATATGGACTTTTGTCTTTCTTGTGTGAAAAAATCATGACGTTTCGTTTGATAATTTTTCTGCTATAACGGTTTTAAAAATGGATTGCAACCCGAAAACCTGGAAATGCTTAAAACACGATTTTATAAACGGTTAAAGATAAGAGATAACCTTTTTCAGTGAATATTCTTCTTTCAATTCTAAGACTTTTGAGGTATTTATCATTTAAATTTAAATAATTTTTATAGCGTTTATTTCAGAAAAACCATTTTGGAAATCATAAAAAGCTGAATAACTCGAAAAATATCAGTGTTATTGAAAAACTACAAACACATCTTTATTCTCTATAAAATTGTGTATATTTTGATACCCATATCGGGGCAAAAATTTTCCTTTCGAAAATGTTTGTTGTTGAAATATATACTTTTCTAAAATTGTTTTCTCAAAAACTATATGAGATATTGAAAATTTGAAAGTGTAACATTAAAATATAGACTTTTGTATACAATAAAAAAATTAGTTCATAAATTTCATTTTTATAGGCACTGAGTTATACAGTTTTGAAAATATGCTTACATTAAGTAACAGTTTTACTTAAAAGCCCAAAACTCCCAATGTAATTAATATTTTTGAAAAATTTTGGTACCTATTAATTCTACTCACCATCCTGCTTCGTTTAATGTAATAAAACCCATGAAAATCCAAAGTCGGTTTTTTTGCCTTAAAAACTTGCAAGGGGATCCCTTGACGTTTTCTAAATTGCGAAAAACACCTGTTTTCTCTGGCTTATATCTCGGAATCTATAAGAGATATCTTTTTGGAGAAAAAAGTAAATGAAAATATAGACTTTTGTCTTTCTTGTGTAAACAAATCATGACGTTTTGTTTGATAGTTTTTCTGCTATAGCGGTTAAAAAAAGGCTTGCAAGCCGAAAATCTGGAAATGCTTAAAAGACGATTTTCTAAACGGTAAAAGATAAGAGAAAACCTTTTTCGGTGAATATTCTCCTTTCAATTCTAAGACTGTTGAGGTAGGTATCATTTAAATTTAAATAATTTTTATAGCGATTATTTTAGAAACACCATTTTGGAAATCATAAAAAGCTAAATAACTTGAAAAATATCAGTGTTATTGAAAAACTACAAACACATCTTTATTCTCTATAAAATTATGTATATTTCGAAAATTTTTGTTGTTGAAATATGTACTTTTCTAAAATTGTTTTCTCAAAAACTATATGAGTTATTGAAAATTTGAAAGTGTAACATTAAAATATAGACTTTTGTATACAATAAAAAAATTAGTTCATAAATTTCATTTTTATAGGCACTGAGTTATACAGTTTTGAAAATATGCTTACATTGAGTAACAGTTTTACTTAAAAGCCCAAAACTCCCAATGTAATTAATATTTTTGAAAAATTTTGGTACCTATTAATTCTACTTGCCATCCTGCTACGTTTAATGTAATAAAACCCATGAAAATCCAAAGTCGGTTTTTTTGCCTTAAAAACTTGCAAGGGAACCCCCTTGATGTTTTCTAAATTGCGAAAAACACCTGTTTTCTCTGGCTTATATCTCGGAATCTATAAGAGGTAGGGGAGAGCGGGGCTGTGCCGTACACTTAAGCAATTATCGTTATTGCTCAGCTGATATTGGGTTTAAAACTATAACAAAATAAGCAACAGGTAATTTGGACCATTGGCTAACACTTGCACTCCAAAAAAATTTAATTATTTCACTGTTTATAATTTTAAATTTAAATAGTAAAATAAGTGACACTGTACGGAATTGCCCCGGGGGTCGGGGCAATTCCGTACGGTGAAAGGGGCTATACCATACAGTTAAACATTCACATGATTATGGAA
>JAGFPH010002096.1:46107-57120 GCA_018207615.1 Philaenus spumarius | reverse complement strand
TAGGCCCGGGCCTATTGGGAAATCCGGTCCTGCATAGGCCTATAAACTTAATTTTGGAAATTTGCTCAACTCACATCAGCGGTTCAGTTGTCGAATGATTATTTCTTCACAAAGCTTTGCAATGGTAGTCGGTAGGAAATTTCTGAGATGCTTTGTTTCATTATTCCCCACACATAAGCCTTAGGTGGTGTAAGGGCGGGGGAGTCGATGGGTTTAGAAAGTCTGTCCTTTAAAATTGTGCTAAATTGTGTAAAAATCCATTTCACTATGTGTTCACTCCTGCAAAGATGTGTTTACTTATGTTAATTTTCAAAGATGTACGGTGAAGGCTTCTTTTCCGAAATCGCAGGTCTTGCTAAAGAAGTCTACCGTGGTTTTGCATTCGTAGTGGCGGAGTCAAAACACTGAGTATTATACGAAGAAGTAGTTTCTGTAGATGAAGATTGAATTGACTTTGAAACTGGTAAATTCGTATATCATATTCGCGTTTTTGTCTTGACACTCCACCACATTTACAACAAATTACTGTACTGTACGTAATAATATATATTGTTACCTTAATTTTTAAACCTCACAACGCCATATATGTACCAACTTTTCAGGAGATGAAAAAAACTGTGCTATATTTTTAGTTTATTAGTAGAAGTATTGTAAATCTGAAATATAACATTTAAATATATTCTTACTATAATTTAAACTCGTGTATTTAATTTTTATTTTTCTATTATTTTTAAAGGAGTTACGACGTCTTCACACCTTTTGTGTAGTAGATACATGTTTTTCTTAAAACTAGAGTAGTGTTATTATTGGTAAAAATTCGCAAAAAAACAAACATAATCTAAACTCATTCAAATTGTAGCATCCTCGTAACTCCTTTTTATTCTAAACTTGGAGCTATTTTTAGTTGAAATATATTTTGTTTAGATCATTTAAGTTAATCAGTACTTACATCTCCATGATTATAGCTAAGCTGAAGGTCCTTTATAGTTTACTAGCATTACCCGTCGCGGCTTTGCCCGCAATCTTAATAGTATTATTGAAATTAGGAAATGCTACTTATACCCAGTGCATATTGTTTATATATAATTTTAATTTCTAACATTAATTTAGATATAATTAATTTTAAATTTAAAATTCTTTTGAGTTTAAAAAAAGTCAAAATTTCAAGTTTAAAAAAGTCGAAGTTATTTAAGATTATAAATAAATTTTTACTGAGTAAAGTACAGTATTTATTAAAAAGTGTTAATCATATATTTCTTACATTCAAACTATAGCTGCAACGGGAATTCTCATCTACAAAACATTTACATATTTTTAAAATTGAGTTTAAAAATGTACATAAAACTAAAAATAATATGTAAATGAGAAATTTATAAAAAATATATACACTTATGAAAAATGTAAATTTTCCTAAAAATAGACAAATAAATCAATATTAAAGTTTAAATTTAATTATTTCAAAACTTCTTTATACACTATGTTAGATGTTTTTCCTCCTGGTGACAGAATTACTAAACTTGATGGACTACTTGTTCTGGAACATCCAACATATAATTGTCCGTGTGAAAAACAATCTTCTCTTAAATCAATTCCAGCTCTTTTTAATGATTGTCCTTGTGACTTATTAATTGTCATTGCGAAGCACACTTTAACAGGAAATTGAATTCTTTTGAAGTCAAAGGGATAGTCCGATGGTATCATAGGTATGCGTGGAATGAAAACTGATTCACCTTTGGCACTTCCAGTAATAACTGTTGCTTCAATAAGATTTTTCTGGAGGGCAGTCACACGCAGACGTGTACCGTTGCACAGTTTTGGAGGGCAAAGGTTTCTCAAAAGCATAATAGGTGCACTAACTTTAAGCGTTAAAACATGTGGTGGAAATCCAGGCGGGTTCAAAGAATTCAGGAACTCTGTTGGAAATTGTACTGCATCATCAACTTTTAAAGCTGAATCAACAGACATATATTGCATTTTTTCGAATTGTAATGAATTTAATAAAATATTATTAATTTCAGAAGTTGTCATTTTTTAATGTCAAAATGGCTCTTTCGCATAGCCAGTCAATCGATTTATCTTTGAGATTTTTAATGTCGGGATATATTCTCGATATCAGGTCTTCCAAAGTACTTACTACTGTGCCTAATCCTGTAGGCAAAGTAATTTTTCCTTCTGACCCTGGATAATCGCCGTTTCCAATTTGTAACAGGAGTTCAGAAAACTGCACAGCAGTAACATTTCCTCTTAAGTAAACTCTTAAATTTTTTGTGAGCGAAAGTTTCGTTATTTGAGGCCATAGATATGAACTCTTGATGCAAGCTTCGACTTCATTGGCTCGAGTTCCTTTCGGTACAACTGGTAAAGTCTGACGAAAGTCTCCTGCTAAAAGAACTGTTACTCCACCCATCAAAGTATTCTTTGAGTTTCTAATGTCTTGCAGACATCTGCTCAAAGCTTCGAAGCCTTTTTTATGTGACATTGAGCTCTCATCCCAGACAATCAGTTTGCAATCCTGTAAAATTTTTGCTAGATTTGATTGTTTATTGATATTGCATGAAGGAGTTGTGGTATAATTTAGATTCAATGGCAGCTTAAAGGCTGAATGTGCGGTTTTTCCTCCATCCAATAATGTAGCAGCAATACCAGATGATGCTGTTGCCAAAGCGATGTTATGGCTGCTTCTAACTTTAGCCAAAAGCAAGTTAATGAGGAAAGTTTTACCAGTTCCACCAGGAGCATCTAAAAAGACAACTTTCCCTAAGTTGGATTCAACGCTGTCTAAAACTCGATCATAAACGATTCGTTGTTCATCTGTTAATGAGGCTTCGGTTTTCAATACAGTTTCATTCAAAGCAACAATATCATAATTAGTTTCTCTCACATAATCTTTGTTTCCTAAAATTTCACCAGATCTTTTTGGATTAGGTAAACCGTATTCTTTCATGTTTAGTCCATCTAAAGCTAAAACAGAATCTTCAAGTAACTCTAAACACCTATTGTATACTAACTCTACTGATGGATTATTTTGTAAATGTTGTCCGTTCAATTGGTTCATAATATCTTCTGAAAGATCACCCTTAAATTTATTCCACAGACTCAATGCATCGGAGAGATGGCAAAATACCAGCATTACACTAAATAGTTCCCTCATTTTAAAAGGTGAGCGTGTTATTGCAGCTTCTTTTAAAGTAAACTCCCATTGCTGGTCATCTTCTAATAACCCGAGCGCCTTGCATGTTGCTTGGAAAGTAGGATACTCAATATGATTTACTGTTTTTAAATAAGAAAAGGATGTTGGGCCTCTAATGTGATGAAGAAGAAGACGGAGATGATAACACTCTACGTTATTGGGATGAATAGTGTATACTCTACCTAAAGCATGATCCTTTCTTACTCCTGGCCAACCTTCTACAGCTTCTCCTCGTTTACGCCGAACAAATTTTTTATTTTGCCATACGTGGTACGAAGGCACTTGTAAGTAATGTAGAGTTTTAGCAAATTCGTCATTTTGGCATAATTCGAAAAATGCCAAAAGAGTTGTTGTTGGTTGATGAATAAGTTTTTCATTTATATTATCCGCAGTAAAGTAAATACGTTGTCCATTTTCTAGATGAACATCAAGGTGAGTGACAGCTGGATACCTGTCATGAATTGAAAATCCTAAAATTCTCCAAACTGCTTCGGAACTACTTATATATCGACCACTTTCATACATTTTTATTTCATCTATCTCGTTTTTTTTCTCCATAGCAAATGCTGCTTGATCGTTGCCTTTAGTAATATATTTGCAAACGTACTTTATAGACTTTACAGAGCTGGTTATTTCTATATTAATATGGGCGTTAAAAGTACGTAACAAAACAGGGTTATAAGGTACTACCCATCGGTTGTCCAAATCTACTGATTTTATGTTCACCTTAAAACCTCCATCATCTGGCGATCGTCTTTTATATTTTGGATATCCATCTTCACCTCTTCGAGTTTCTTGAAGAAGCATAGCCGGATAATACTTAGTGCAACGCCCATCTTTCATGCAAGGAGAGCTTTTATTCAAAATGCCACATGGTCCATGTATCATATTGGCCTTGACTATCTCATAAAGTAGTAGATCTTCATCAGGGTTTGGAATTTCAGCACATACGAATTTATCTATCATATTGGATGAAATTCTATCTTCCAACCATAGCAATATGTGAACATGCGGCAAGCCTCGCTTTTGCCATTCAACAGAATACATGTGACATCGAACTTTTCCAAACAGTTGGCCTTTAAACAAAAGATCTGTTAACTCTTTTACTTTACGATTGAAAACTCTTGCAATAATATCAGGACGATGATAATGTTTTTGCCCAGGTAGCAATGATTCTTGAATCTCCTTCCACTTTGGATTGCAAGTGAATGTTATAAATAAATCTGAACTTCCATAATGTCGGACGTAAGTCATTACATCCTGACCCCGTTCATGCATATACCGAGGTCCTCCAGTAAAAGATGATGGCAATACTACTAATTTTCCAAGTTGATCTGCTTGAACGTCTTGTCTTCCTATGGCGTCTTTTAAATGAATATAGTTATCTGCCCTAAGCCTTTTTTGTTGATATCTGATATAATTCAATTTTTCCGTCTCTATTTTGGCGTACATGTCAACTAAATACTGACTAAATAAAGCACCATAACGAAGCAAATAGTTATTTTCTCCTTCCCTCTCCATTATTCTGTAGGCATAAAAACAGGCAGCAGATACATTTTTGTTCAAAGGAAGTTTTGTTGTAGGATCACATTGTGAAATGTCTATTGAATATCCATCTTCTCCGTGGCAAAACATAAGCGGATATTGTAGTGCATCATAAGATCTATGAAGTTCACTGATACGTTGTAGTTTATTATCGTGGCTTTGAATGACAATATCCCGCTTTTCGAACTGCTGTCCAACTATTACCAAAGCTACCTCATTAGATGTGGGAGCATTGTAACAACCTCTATGAGCGTTGGCAGGCTTTCTGTCTGCGTGAATCACTATTTGAAAATGTTCGCAATTCTCCGGTACCTTATCTATAGTAGTTTTTAAATCTCTAATGTACTTATTTTCACTATAACCATATCTTGCAGCTGTTTAACTAAAAATAGTTTGACATCTGGATAGTTCGAGCACCTAAGTCGAGCTTCTTTTTCATCTTCACCAACAAAATAGATTTGCAAAAATTTAGCCTCTTCTTCTGAATGTGGGAGCAAGCTTCCATATAAATGGTAAACTTGGCCTTGCACTTTAAAAGTTGGCATAAAACCATCTTCAACAATCTGTTTAGCACCAAAAGATGTCATCTGAAAGCAACCGTTGTACCGCCTAATGCGATCAATGAAGTGGCTTTGCTCAGGGTGTTCACCAATAAGTAAATTATATAGTGGTTCTGGTGGAGGTTGCAAAGGGGTGAGCTCTACTTTACCAGAACTACAGCACATACCAAGTGTCTCGCCTTTTCATTTAAGAGCATGGCAAAACCGACATTTTTTACTCATGATACCAATGTCATTTTTATAAACTATATTAGGATCATAGGCCAGACCAGAAAGTTTTTTATTTTTCCATATGCGCAAACGAATTTCTGCCCGAAATCCTGGATTATTTCGATCATATAGATTTTGGGATGCTCTATGAACTTCAACATGATTGCTTTGATACTTAGCTGCTGCAGCTCTGTGGACTTCTGGGCGATTGTTTTGATAGGCAACGGCTGCTGCTCTGTGCACCTCTGGGTGATTATTTTGATATTTAATTGCTGCTACTCTATGCATTTTTGGGTGACGCATCTGATATGCAGCTGATGTACATCTATTTAAATCGGGGTGATCATCTTGATACTTTTCCACAGCTATTTGATTACCTTTCGGGTTGGTTTGTTTATACTTTTTCACAGCTTGAATATTTTGATTTTTTCGTGTTCTGTTTGTGTACCTAGCACGACGCTTTTTATTTTTGACATAAATAGTTAATGTAGAATTTTGTGAAACATTGTCTTCGGAAATAGGCAAATACACGTCAAAATGACCACTATTAATATTCCCACTTAGGCGCAATCTTTTTACCGGTACGGGGAATGTGTCTGTACCAAATTTTGCATAAAGATTATTATTATAATAAACTTCAAACAAAAATGGAAATATCTCACCAGCGGCAACCAATTCGCAATAACCAGCATATACTGAATGTTGATTCATTTCACGTACATACTCCACAGAAGTTGAAAAATTATCGCCATTGGAGTTATAAGACATCTCAGCAAAGTTATTCCAATTTTCAGCCACATACGTAACAATTGTTTCTCGTAGCTCCTGACACCTTTCTTGGGTATTAAATAAGAGAAAAGAAAGAGCTCGAAAAAGGCAGGCCCCACCTCCAATGATAGATACAACAGTTTGGGGTATTAACATCTCATTGGCATTAATCTCATATCTATCAACATGTTTTATCACTTTGTTGAACAAAAAAAGTAACTTCATTTAGTTCATTGTATAAAGTTATATAGTACTGTACTATAAATTATTTGTACATTTACCTTAATTATACCGGTTAATTTTAGTAATATACAAACTAAAATTGGTTTTGCTGTTCCAGTAAATGACACTTAATTTTTCCTAACAAAATTGTTTTATTTAACTATTATAACTTTGGGTTGATTTCACTAACTACTTAATTGGTATACACTTAAAACTCGAATTTTTTTTTAAAATGCACTATTTATATTCATTCAAACGCACAATGTTTGGGTGTATCCCAGTAACATATTTTGTAGAATTTGTTTGTAATATTATTTCTCCATTGTGTGACTTCACTGGAACATTTTCTTAGTTCTCGCTTTGATACAATATTTCTGATGAAACAGTGATGTAATCATTCTTGAGAGGATGTTAAAAGTTAGAATTTAAACAAATATATAAATAATTATACATAGGCCTACACATATTTCATGTAAGCTGTAACACTGAGCAAATAAAAAAAAATGTAGGCCTAAAATTTGTTAATTTGGTTGCTATGGTAATAAATCTAAATACTTTCAAGAAACATGTGTTAGTTCAGTATAGGCCAAACATAAAATTGTGTTAAGTTTTTGATCCAAATCAGCTGTTTATTCATAATATGTAACAAAAGATGTAATTAGCCTATATTACAGTTAAACTTTTAAATTGACTTTTCCTTTGTTTTTATGTAAAGCTAGGCATACACGGTCCGATTTGTAGGACGACCGAGTTGGACTGCAAGTTGGATGCGTTTCACCACTCACGATCCAACTTACCATCCAACTTACGTTTCCAATTAACATTAACAGCTGATTTTAAACTTTGAAGCAATTATTTCTTTTTCTAAATTTTAGGCTAGGTTTTTATTAAAATGTAGACCTGAGCATTGCTGGTTCTTTTAACCTTTATTAGGCGTATTTATAACTGATGTTATAACATAAAATAATTTCATTTTGGACATTTACGATCTTAGTTTTGAGGTTATTATTAATCCTACATCTATATTATAAAGAAAATATAACATAATTATGTGTATAGAAAGTTCTAACAGGTTTGGCGTGCGAAGCACGCTGGGGTATCCCTAGTAGGTAATAAATAAAAAATATACACATTGATTTACATTATTCAAAACGTTCTCAAATTTTCAACTCCACGACAAGAAATCATTCCAATTCAGTCTTCTTTCCTTGTAGGCCTACATAGTGGTAGTTTTATAAAAATGTACAGCAATTACTATATGCAAATAATTAGACTAAACAATTCCCTATATTTTGTCAGTATACTTACAATCACTTATTTTTTTAAATATAGTAGACAACCGCCTACTTATATTTTTTTCAGTATAGAAAACAATCCATATATATTTTCAGTATAGTAGACAATCGCCTACATTTTTCAATATAGTAGACAATCGCCAATATTTTTTCAGTTTACTAAATAATCACCTTTATTTTTTTATTATACTAAACAATCTACTATATTTTGTCAGTATACTTTCAATCGCCTACATTTTTCAGTATACTAAACAATCACCTATATTTTTTAATATAATAGACAACTGCCTAATTTGTTTTAGTGTATAGTAAACATTCACCTATGTTTTTCAATAGGTTAAGAAATTATTTTTGAACTATTGTGACGCGAAAATGCTCAAAAACATGTCAGTTTGCATAAATTGCATCACTTGTGTTCACAAACACCTATTCTCCCGGTACAATTCAATAAATTCCAAAAATCCTTTATTATCCATTATTATAGAAGTAAAAATTTACAAAGTATAGGGGAAAAGGGAAGATCAAACATCAAAAAGGAGAAAGTTTAAAATGACAATCGGACGATCACCCCATTCACAGTCCGATTCCGTCGGAAGTTGGAAGTCGGATCATCTTGTAGTCTGATCTGGGACTCCGATTTGTACGATTATCCAACTCGTCGTCCATCAAGCCCATTCACGCTCCTACATCGGATCCTACATCGGACATCGGACATTGAATCGGACTACAAATCGGACCGTGTATGGCCAGCTTTAATTTTGTTAACCTAACCTAAAATTAGTAGTTGGTTGTGCAAAATAATAAAAACAAAATTAGCAGTTGTATGGTATTTTTTTCAAGTAATTTTTTTATTTTCAAATAATTGTATCAAAAATTAAAATTTCATAATTTGTAAATTTAAATCATTAAAATAATAATATTATGTTAGTTGGTTGCTATGGTAATAGATATAAAAAGTATTCAACAAACCATGTGTTGGTTCACTATAAATAGGCCACTCCTAGAATTGTGTTACTAATTAATTTACTAAGTATTTGATTTGAATCAGCTGTTTTATCTGTTATAGGGATGGGAGTGAACCCCAGTATTTTAATCATTTTCAACCCTTAAAGTCAATATTTTGCAAAATCCTTTCTTAGTGCGCCTCTACATAGTGTTATTAACGTTCCTTGAAAGTTTCAAGTCTATAGCTATCATAATTTTGGCTGTACGTTGATTATGAATCAGTCAGTCAGTCAGTCAGGACATCTTCTTTTATATATAGAGAAGATTAAACTACTAAACACACTTCACAACGTTCCACTCTGAAAACAATGCTACGACTTGGAGTTAGAAGCTTTGCTAACACGAAAAATTGAAATACAGCAGTTACAAGGTGTCTTTGAACTTAATATTTTAAACAATATTTGTTTTGTAGTTCTGGGCTTTTACATAAGGATAGGGATATATTTGCTCCAAAGGCTGGTATAAAAATGTAAATTTCATAAAAACTTGAGTTACGAGGTTTGCAAATTAGAGAAGCGATATAAATGTTGACTTTTTATTACAAACACGTCTTTATTCTCTATAAAATTATGTATATTTTGATACATATATCGGGGCAAAAATTTTCCTTTCGAAAATATTTGTTGTTGAAATATGTACTTTTCTAAAATTGTTTTCTCAAAAAATATATGAGATATTGTAAATTTGAAAGTGTCCCATTAAAATATAGACTTATGTCTACAATAAAAAAATGAGGTAAAAAAAACCGACTTTGGATTTTCATGATATGGGTATCAAAATATACATAATTTTATAGAGAATAAATATGTGTTTGTAGTTTTTCAATAACACTGATATTTTTCGAGGTATTCAGCTTTTTATGATTTCCAAAATGGTTATTCTTAAATAAACGCTATAAAAATTATTTAAATTTAATTGATACCTACCTCAAAAGTCTTAGAATTGAAAGGAGAATATTTACTGAAAAAGGTTTTCTCTTATCTTTAACCGTTTAGAAAATCGTGTTTTAAACAATTCCAGGTTTTCGGGTTGCAAGCCTTTTTTAAAATCGCTATAGCAGAAAAACTATCATACGAAACATCATGATTTTTTCACACAAGAAAGACAAAAGTCCATATTTTCATTTACTTTTTTCTCCAAAAAGATATCTCTTATAGATTCCGAGATATAAGCCAGAGAAAACAGGTGTTTTTCGCAATTTAGAAAATGTCAAGGGGGTCCCCTTGCAAGTTTTTAAGGCAAAAAAACCGACTTTGGATTTTCATGGGTTTTATTACATTAAACGAAGCAGGATGGTGAGTAGAATTAATACGAACCAAAATTTTTCAAAAATATTAATTACACTGGGAGTTTTGGACTTTTAAGTAAAACTGTTACTCAATATAAGCATTTTTTCAAAACTGTATAACTCGGTGCCTATACAAATTAAATTTATGAAATAATTTTTTTATTGTAGACAAAAGTCCATATTTTAATGGGACACTTTCAAATTCCCAATATCTCATATAGTTTTTGAGAAAACAATTTTAGAAAAGTCCATATTTCAACAACAAACATTTTCGAAAGGAAAATTTTTTCCCCGATATGGGTATCAAAATATACATAATTTTATAGAGAATAAATATGCGTTTGTAGTTTTTCAATAATACTGATATTTTTCGAGTTATTCAGCTTTTTATGATTTCCAAAATGGTTTTTCTTAAATAATCGCTATAAAAAATATTTAAATTTAATTGATACCTACCTCAAAAGTCTTAGAATTGAAAGGAGAATATTTACTGAAAAAGGTTTTCTCTTATCTTTAACCGTTTAGAAAATCGTGTTTTAAGAATTTCCAGGTTTTCGGGTTGCAAGCCTTTTTTAAAATCGCTATAGCAGAAAAACTATCAAACGAAACATCATGATTTTTTCACACAAGAAAGACAAAAGTCCATATTTTAATTTACTTTTTTCTCCAAAAAGATATCTCTTATAAACAGGTGTTTTTCGCAATTTAGAAAATGTCAAGGGGTCCCCTTGCAAGTTTTTAAGGCAAAAAAACCGACTTTGGATTTTCATGGGTTTTATTACATTAAACGAAGCAGGATGGTGAGTAGAATTAATACGTACCGAAATTTTTCAAAAATATTAATTACACTGGGAGTTTTGGACTTTTAAGTAAAACTTTTACCCAATGTAAGCATTTTTTCAAAACTGTATAACTCGGTGCCTATAAAAA
>JAGFPH010002096.1:14606-31508 GCA_018207615.1 Philaenus spumarius | reverse complement strand
TAGCAGGGTTCAGAATAGCCGGGTTCAGAATAGCAGGGTTCAGAATATGCAGGGTTCAGAATAGCCGGGTTCATAATAGCAGGGCCGTTTAGGAATTACAGGCACTTAAAGTTCACAAAATTAGACGATTGATAGGCCTACAAATAATTAATTGGTTCAAACCTAAAATGTTACAACAGCTAACTTTTGAACCGTTGGGGGTACAAATAAGTTTTAATAGGGAAATCCCTTTATTTTTGTACACTCTAAAATGACATGGAAATCAATTTTGAAAAAAGAGCAAAATTTCATTAAAGTAGGGATTTGATTTATTTTTTATTTTGGAGCAAACAGCTGTTTTATCTGTTATTTTATTCAATTGGTTGTTATGATAATAAGTATAAATATGTGTTGGTACATCAGTCTAGGTCTATCCTAAGGCTAACAACAGACGAGACACCGGCGTACGGTACACTAAATGTACTATCAATTAAATGTGTGTCAACAGATGAGACACTGAGTACCACGCTACCAGATTCTGTGACTCTACGGTGTCTCTCTCGGAGAGAAGCTGCAATACCGGACAGTGTACGGGATTCCGCAAGGGCATTTGAATTATTGCTGTCAGACAAGACACTAGTAGCTCGCCACCATTTAAAAATTAGTAAATTGTAATCGTAGTTCAGATATTATCGTCAAGCGCCGAATTACATTCAATAAACATAAAATGTTGGTTCTTCAGTCTAGGCCTAACTTAAAACTATTGTGTGTATATATTTAATTTGTTTTACCTGCCTTAACGGCAACATACACACGATAATTTTAGGTTAGGCCTAGAGACTGAAGAACCTACATTTTATGTTTATTGAATGTATTTACTATGAATGGACATTTAACTGTGTTTACGCCTACCATCTTAGCGTTGATGTTACATTTAATTCTACAATTTTATTATAATAACATTAAACGTATGGAAACAGTAAATATTTGTAAAAAAAAAATCTTATAATAAAGGTACGGCAATTGAAAGATTAAAATTATACGTGTATGTTGCCATTAAGGCTGGTAAAAGAATTGAAGAAAATGCGTGGTGAACTTCGTTCCTGAAGGGAGTCCCACGACCGCACACATTTACTTTTTTAAACTTTAATTAGGTCTATCATTTATATTTTTACAAATTTACAACAATTATTAATTGGTATTTAATATAAAAATGTCAGTAGAAAATTATTACAACTAGACATTTATAGAAATTCTTCACAATCGACCTTTGTTTGCTTGTTTGTGGGACGTAACAAGCTATGAATATTCTTATAAAACTTTGAAAAAAACATTGCTGCAATGAAGTCTCCTGTACATTTATAAATTATATAGCCAAAGCCTACTGACAGGAACTATGAACATTCTGAATGTTTTGAAAATAAATAGAAAGTAGCTGCAACGTCAGAGACACCGCACCGCTGTTTCTGCAGTGTCCGAGTCGGATACCGATCACGATCACCGACCGCTACCAGTGTCCCGTACACCGGTGTCTCGTCTGTTGTTAGCCTAAGGGTTTTCTGACTAAATTTACAAATATTGAAATAAAAAATATTTTTTTCAGCTTTTTAATAGTAAAACTTTTTTCAATCGGTTCAGTAGTTCCAGAGATTACCCCCTAGATACAAACAAATTTTACGTCTTTACAATATTAGTATAGAAAAGTTATTCTTTGGTCAAATTTGAGACTTTTTTTAATTTGGCACTTTCCCAAAATTCCTATTAGAATAATCCAATAATATTTTAAGAATAATTCCAAAATAATAATAGGATAGACCAAAGAATAACTTTCCATTATAAAAGTTGGACGTTACCAATTTTTTTAAATCTCTATTTTTAATGAAATTTGGCACTTTTCACAAATTGATTTCTATGTTATTTTAGAGCTTACAAAAATAAGGGGATTTCCTTATTAAAACTTACTTTTACTCCCAATAGTTCAAAAGTTAGCTATTGTAAAATTTTAGTTGGGAATCGATTAACTATTTGTAAGTCTATCAAATGTCTAATTTTCTGAACTTTAAGAGCCTGTAACTGCTAAACGGCTAAAGATTTAAAAGAATACTCAAGAATACAACATTGTTAAAATATTGTTTTACGTCTGAAAAACCCATAAAATGCTGGTTGTTGCGGAACAAATATTGGAACATGGTAGCAATCTATTTGTATAAAATCCAAATACCACTCACTGACTCACTCATCACGAAATCTCAAAACCACCTAACAGATTGGAATGCAATTTGGTATGTAGCTTCCTCTAGAGCCCTGGGTGCTCGCTAATAAAGGTTTTAAAAAAATTCAAAATTTTAGGAGTCAAAGTTACTAAAAATCCCCATAAGAAATATATAGTATAATATATTTATTGACATATTTTTGTTGTTGTTAATATTTTAACTTTGATTTGTCTATCCGTGCCGGATCGGGGCAGCTAGTGTTGTATTTTCACAAAACGGGTTTTTAAACTTCATTGAAAAGAAAGGAAGGTTCCGTATTTAAAGTACTCAGTCATATTTATAGTTCAAACATCAGCTATTGTTGACATTTTAAGTGGGACATCCTGTATACATTAACAACTACTTGTTCATTTATCTTAAAACCAAAAAATAATAATGCATATAATATAAATGGATAATATTTGTGATTTATAGAGTTCTACTGGGCTGATTTTAATAATTTTGGCATCGTCAAAATAAACTCCGTAGGTATATTAAAAAAACCTACAATCTTTTCTCTCTATTACGTACCCTTTTCTTTGCCGGTTTGCCAGCATGTGTGTTTTTCAAAGAATCTGCTTTGATTATAATTTTTTAGATTTTTAATGTACCCAACAAAAGGCATACCGAAAAGGCTGAATTGAATTTTATCGGCCCAGTAGAACCCTAAAAACAGATGTTACAGAGTCCAAATCTTTTGGTAAAAGTCATAAATTTCTATAGGCCTATTTATTGCAAAACATTGTTCTGACAACACCATCAAATATATTATTAGCTACTAAAAACTGTATTTGAACAATATCCGAAATAAAAATTGGTTTTGTGTTTCTATTTTTAAGAAATAAAAGCTCAATTTAGACTTAAACCGGAGTATAGTTTGAACAGAAATAAAATGTTAACTTAATTTTAACAAAAATAATGCGGTAAAAACCCCGGTTAACCGAACTAGGATCAACCAAAACCCAGATTATCCGAATCGCCTCCTACAATCGGAAATATAAAAATAATTGTATGTACAATATTAAATTAAAAAAAAAAAAATCAAAATTAGAACCTTTTTCTACAACTTAAACATCTATTAGAAATTAACTGGCTTTAAAAAAAATGTGCCAATGTCAAACTTTGAATTCAGTTGCCTCGGAACTGGAAAAATTTTAGACATCCCCTTTCCTTTGATGTCGGGCCACCAACTTTCTCCCTCCTCAGCATCAGACCACGAAATAAACAAACTACTGTACTGTATTTCTTTTCACACTTTTATTTAGCGAGTCAACGCCGGCTGACATCCTTCTAATGAAAAAATGGCGGGACATCGCTACTCGGAAACGCTTGTATGGATGCAAGGAGCAAACAAAACTTACCGAGTTTTTTGAATGAGTAATGCATTTGCTACAAACTGTGAAGTACTACAGTACACTGTATATTGATGTACTTATTGTAATCCTAAAAATAAAATGTTAACTTAAATAAAGAACATAAGTGTAGCCTACAGAAATTTTTGAATTCGTTTGATCTTCAAAATCCTTTCAAAACTGTAGTGTTCATGGCCTAACCGAAAATGTTTTATCCGAAACGGCTTTCTTTAGTTCGGTTAACCGGGGTTTTATTTTACATCATAAAAAGTAGTTGTAATAATCGTCTCCTCTGCTGGGTACATTAAATTATTTGGCTCACAATTGTTTGAGCATGGGGATGGTGGGATGTAGGTGTTTCTCCTAGCTTATTATATTTAGCGGTTTGTAAAATAATTCGACCACGCAGCTGAACCGCTGACGTGAGTTGAGCAAATTTCCAAAATTAAGTTTATAGGCCTATGTGTTAACCAACAATTTGGGGAAATAGGTGTATTCACGACAGTGTTGAATAGCTGCAAAATGTTTCGCACGTCATTCCGCACATTGGGAATATCTTCAATACACAAAGAATTACATGCTTCACATGCCAACTCCCGTATTGGGAGTATCTTCAATACACAATGCAATGCGTGCTTCGCACGCCATTCATCATATTGGGAGTATCTCTAATACACAAAGCACTGCGTGCTTTGCACGCCAACCTCACGGTAAAATCCACCACATGGCTTTGAACCGGGTAGTTTTATGGTATTTTACGTTTTGATCGATTTTGGGAGAAGCAAGCGAGCTATAAGGTCGTGTAAAAAAAACAAAATGTGCAGAATAACATTCTACATTTATATTTTTATAAAAAACTCTAAAACAAATTCAATCTCGCAGGAAAAATCTCAACAAATAGTTACTTCCGGTCAAAAAACGTGCTTCTGGTTGTTGGATTTTTTTGGCTAACAAACTCGTCTGAGCTATGTAGACAACCAATATATATTTGATTTTTAATGATACCCCAAAACGTGTTCTGGGGACCATGATCGGTGCCCATTTGCTACTCCCGACCTTGGGTCTTACCATAAGGGCCACTGCCTGCAATAGCTCATTTTTCCTATGGAAATTCGCTAATAATATAATAAGAGCTCTGAAGATATTAGGCCTAAATAGACCCTTCTACAAATGGACAGGTATAGTAGGACAGGTATTGAAGTAGTTTCCTTTACCTACGACACACTTTTAGCTCCCTATACCCTTGAGACATGCGCTGGGATCTAGTCAAGTTTGTCAATTTACATTTCAAAAGTACAGTAACTGGTTGACCATGCTTAAATTTTTAGTTATTGTATTTTGTAGCTGTATTGTATAAAATTTTACAACAATAACATTGAATAAACTGTAAAACATGATTTCATTTAGTCACTTTGTCATTTAAGATCACTTTTCCGAACATAAACGTAATTTTGAATGATTTTTTTCTCTAATTAGTGTTTGTACTAACCATATTTTCAGCTGTACTTGATATTTTCTACGTATCATGAAAACAATTGTTTTATTCTTTCACTTACTTAAGCTTTATATTTGTACATTTAAAAGAAATTTGGTGGGAAAAACATGTTGTGCTGCTTCTTTATGCATTTTAACCCTTTGCACTCTGGTAAGATTTTTAATATAAGTCCTCTGGGATCGGATGGCCAGTAGTATAATACTTTCTTTGTCAAGTATGAACGGTTGGTGCAAGTTACGTTCCTCTCAGATCGGATGGCCAGCTGTACTGGACAAGTTAAAATCACTCGAATGCCCGGTAGGACTGGACACACAAATGATCTGCATTAATTTATATTTAGTAGTTTTATTTTGTCTGGATTGCGCTAAAACATAGAGTCCAAATCTTAAACTAATTAATTCTTGCTTTTTCTCTGGTCTGTGTTGTATCAAAACGTAGCAATATTCGTTGCATTATAACCTTTCCAGCAGTTTAGTTTTGTGTTGCGGTGGTTTAGGCTAGTGTTTTTAAAGTTTGAAGTAATATAATAGAACAAAAATTAATTAGTTTATTATTGCTTTGTTAACAATTACTTGATTTTGTTTTATTTTAAATTACCAAAAAATGTTGTTAGATAAGTTGTATACAATGGTTTATTTTATTCATTTAATATATTATAACTATATATTTACAGCTAAACCAAAAACTCACTAATAACAATATATCTACTTTTTTGTAGGCCTATGGCAAAATAAAAGAGTTACTAAAAGCCCATGATTTTGTTAAACTAGAAATAAATACCCACTAACAACATTTCAGATTGTAGTGAAAAATAATTCAGAGCTGTTGACGCCGCACGGTCAAAATGGCGGCAGAGCTGACAACAGTATTGTAAGCGGCCAGTCAGGCTGGCCATCCGAGCTGTGAGGATGTCTAATTCGGTAAATATTCAGACCTGACTGAGAATAGTGTATGGCCAGCAGTACTGGCCGTTCGAGTGCAAAGGTTTAAATTAAAAATTAAGACTGTAAAAAGGTGTTCAAAATTAGTTGCAGAATTAAAATTATTATTACGAGGCGAAAGCCTCGACATTTTTCACGCTCGCGGTCTACAAAATGGTCGAACAAACTTAAAATTGAATAAAAACTTTACTATTTATTTTTAGTTTTACGCGTCAATTTATCAAAAACATTATTAATTCACAAAGTCCAACAATAATAGTACTTTAAAATCATTTCATTGAGCTGCTAGAAATACAAAAATAGGTTGGGTAAAAAAATAGCCTGAAAACCTAAAGTTGTAGAGCACAAGGCTTGTTTGTAAGCAAAGATATCCAGAAACAAGGCGGTAAAATAATAATAAATTCATATTGTGAAGAGTATAATACAGAGTGGGAGAAAAGTCTGAGAACAGTGTAGATGTGACTGAGGAACCTACACTATATAAAAATACTATTTTATTAAGATGTCAAAAATTTAGTCCAACATTTTGAATATAACTTTTTTTCTTTAAATAGGAAAGCGGTCATGTGAGACATTATTTAAATGTAGAATTTTAAGACAAAATCAATGGTGAAAACCAACATCCATATCTCAAACTGTTTGAAGATATTTGCATTTATTAGCGAATTTCCATAGGAAAAATGAGCTATTGCAGTGGCCCTTATGGCAAGACCCAAGATCGGGAGTAGCAAATGAGCACCGATCATGGTCCCCAGAACACGTTTTGGGGGTTAAAAAAAATTCATATATATATATATATGTATATATGTGTTCGCACTCTAGCGGCCGCATTTTAAGTCCGATTCGGTTCAAATTTGGTACACATGTCGGTTGTCTACGTCGCTCGGACGAGTTCATTAGCCAAAAAAATCCAACAATCGGAAGTACGTTTTTTGACCAGAAGTAACTATTTTTTGACATTTTTACTACGAGAATGAAAATTTTTTAGAGTATTTTCTAAAAATGTAAATGTAGGATGTTATTCTGCACATTTTATTTTTTTACGCGACCTTATAGCTCGCTTGGTTCCCCCAAAATCGATCAAAACGTAAAATACCATAAAAGTACCCGGTTCAAAGCCATGTGGTGGATTTTACCGTGGGGTTGGCGTGCGAAGCACGCAATGCATTGCGTATTGAAGATACTCCCAATACGGGGGTTGGCGTGCGAAGCACGCAATGCTTTCTGTGTTAAAGAAACTCCCAATTTTCGGAATGGCGTGCGGAGCATGCAATGCTTTCTGTGTTAAAGAAACTCCCAATTTTCGGAATGGCGTGCGAAGCACGCAATGCTTTGAATATTGAAGACATTCCCAATACGGGGGTTGGCGTGCGAAGCACGCAATGCTTTCTGTGTTAAAGAAACTCCCAATTTTCGGAATGGCGTGTGAAGCACGCAATGCTTTGAATATTGAAGACACTCCCAATATGCGGATTGGCGTGCGAAGCATTTTGCAGCTATTCAGCACCGTCGTGAGTAGACTTATTTCCCAAATTGTTTGTTGAAGCCCTAAAACATAGGCCTATAAATTTAATTTTGGAAATTGGTTCAACTCAAGTCGAATTATTTATATTGAATCATTTCATTTAATGTAAAAATGAAACAAAGTTTATTTAACAACTTACCTATCAAAATAACATTAAAACATTATCAATAAAATTAAACATTATCAAACAATCAAATCATAAGGTAGTAATTTAATGTACACCAATTTTAACAATAATAATAAATATCACAGAGGATTACAATGATATTATCGAATAAATGCAAATATCTTCAGAACGGTTTTAGGATAGGCGTAACCAGGACGACCGTAAGGAGGGGGTTACAACAACCGGGGGAAAATGCATGGAAATTTAAAAAAAAATAAGATGCAAAATAACACTTTTAGGATCCCAAAAGTACTTTAAAAATGTTATAGGAATGTATACTTTTCCACTTCTAATAATTGTGATTCAGGCCCATTTTAGAATAGCAACCACGACTCATCCCCCGCCAAATCTTTCCGTGCGCTGCTTCTAACCCCTTAGGCCTAGAACACAAACAGCCTTTTTTTTTGACGGCTGCGAATAATCATAAAATTTAAAGAGTGCACGCGGTAAAATTTCTGACGCCGCAACGTCTAAAATTCTTATTGGGATTCATTAAACTGAAGTGTCTAATTCATCAATCACAAAGTGTGTTATGTAATATATTATTTCTTTTAACGTTTTATTTACTGTACATGAAAAGAGAGCAACCCTCGCTTTATTGTTAGTACCAGGAGACCGAGCTAAAGCTCGATTATAAGCAGGGCCTAGTTTGCTCACATCAATAACTATTATTGCAAATTTCCGTGAACATCGTTTAGGTTAGGTCTATAACATTAAACAACTAAATAAAGGGTATGTTTATTTAGCAGAAGTATTCGTTGCCATGGTAACTATAAATAGATACAACATTAGGCTTACCTCTAATAAAATACAGTTTAAAAGAAAACAGATGATTATTGTAATGGCATTGAAAACATTTGCATCAGCTGTACTTCGTTTAAAAGAAATCAGATGATTATTGTAATGACATTGAAAACATTTGCATCAGCTGTGCTTTGTATTGTTTAAAATGGACAAATTTCACTTTTAAATTTAATAAAAAGACGTAGAAAACTAATTTTCCCAGACTGGTGACCATTTCCAATCGATTTCTCGTGGCCAAAAGCCCCATATAAAATCAAAAAATCAAAAATCCTTAGACGGAGATTCCAGATCCATTTAGCAGACAGACAATTATCTCTCGCTTTAGAAGATAAGATATTCCGTCGCCCGATTGAAAAGAAAGCAAAAAAATATACATATTTGAGTTCATCCAATTAAGAAATAAAAAAAGAAATGATTTTGGAGAATTCTACACTGTTTCCTGATCTGAGGAACTAGAAGAAACATTTTTCAATTATTTAAGAAAGTCGGATTCTACACACGGCTAAAGTACGAAAAAAATACTAAAATAAGGAAAATTGGCGTGCATTTGGTCATGTTCGCCCCTGTTTCGGCGGAGACGGTGGAAAATACGTCGATTGTAGTGGCAGCTAGCGGTTGCAAAACGGCAGCGGTAAATAAACCGATCGTTTATTTTTCCGACCAATATGTAAGCTCTAATATTCTATTTTGTGCCACGGTTGATATGACGTCGACAGCAAATAATCCGTGGCGGACAAAACTCTGTGTGCTGCCTCTAGATACTATACTTTGATACACTACACTAAGACATCTATATAAAATAAAGTGCCAGTGCCCAATTTGACCAAAGATAATGTCAGCAATATTATATTGATAATTTATTGTAGCTTGACATTTGCATAGGTGTTGAAAACAAGTTACTCTTAAGAGCGTATTTTAATGTACACAAAGTGTAAAATATCTTTTACAATGGGGAGGGGTTATAACTTCCAAACCCCCCCGGTTACACCTATGGGTTTGAGATATGGATGTGCGGTTTTCACCATTGATTTTGTCTTAAAATTCTACATTGAAATGATGTATATTACATAACCACTTTCCTATTTAAAAAAAAGTTACATATAAAATGGCGGATCCAAGATGGCGGACAAATTTTTGACATCTTAATAAAATAGTATTTTTTACATAGAGTAGGTTTTTCAATCATATTAACAAAAATAATTCAAAGAAAATGTACCCCATATAAATTCAAACGACTTAACGAACTAAAACTTTACAATATTTTGTGTTTAATTTCAGCCAGACATAGCGTTTGCCTTACCCAAGCCTTCAGCTCCAGTAAAAGTTGCAGCACCGGACCTAGTGCTGTAATGACTGTTGGTAAATGTAGTGAAATTATTTTGAAGCCTTCGGTGTCTTACGATGACATAGCCTAAAGCTCCAGCTAGGATCACTATCACCAGGAACGTGGGCAACACCAGACTCAAGAAGCTTTGTTTGTTAATCAACATGGACGGCCAGACACCTGCAACAGATTTCAGAAGTTGTAATTAGTTACAAGAAGTTCAACCAATGCAACATGTACTGTAGGTCTCAAGCTTAGCTATTGCAATATTGATGGAGTTTATAGTTCTCAGCACATAGAATCATTATGTAATTGTAACTTAAGGGGTCAAATTACACTTAAGGAGCTGATACACAACTCCTTTAAACCATGCACAGTTGTGACATATACAGTCCGTGTGATAGAAAATTATGATGAAACAAGTAATTCCTATAACTAAAAAAATGTAAAGATAAAAAATATATGCAGACTATAATATAAAACTAAAAGAGCAGACTTAAATTTTAATGGATAGGAAAATACATTGGTAAATAAAAGTGCGTTATATACTTGTGTGAAAATTGAACATTGATAAAAATAACAGTGCATATTAAAAAACAGTTTAAAATAATGTTAAGGTCACATAACAAACAGTGCTAAGACATTTAAAGGAAAATAATTATTAAAAGAACTACATAACTTGATAAAAAATATAAAAGCACAAACGTCTATGGTGATATAGAACACAGACTCAAAATAGATGGCGATGCTGGTAAGCAACCATGACGATTTACGGAGGCCGTGTACGTGCCCGATTTCTTTCAAGATGGCGTAAAAGCTTGTATCGCCGGCGTTGTTTGGTTTGTGAGTTCATTTGCAAAATATGGATAGTTTGTAAGGGAGAGTGGTGAATTGTGTTCTGACGTGAACGTTTATTGGTACATTGTATATGTACGCTTTGTTGTTGTGATCCAGCGAACATTTTTGAAGGATTCGTAAAAAATACAAAATGTGACCATGTGATAGTGATTTACCAACAGAGAACATCTTGTATGACGCAAGTATCGTTAAATATCTTAGAAAGCCTATGTGTATGTTGAACTTTTTGAACTATTTTGTAAATGTTAATGGCCATAGAATTTAATAACGTTCAGCCTGCTTTTTAAATTTAATTTTTTCACATAGTCCTATTCTAAATTAAAATTGCGTCTCTATTTTTTATAAAATTCAAGTTGTATGTTGTAAATTGTAAAATTATGTTTTGTAACTCATGTGTTATGGATAAACTTTTCTTGTGTAAAGATATTTTGACAATGAGCGAGTAAAGAGTTTAGCTATTCGTCACGATGCTTTGAATTTCATTGGTTCTCGCAATTGTCCGTCTAGGGAGTACTTTCACAGTAACGAAACACACCCCGGTAAATCAAATCAGATTAAAAGATGGTTGGTGTAAAATTCGATATGCATAATTAAAAGATATGACGCATATGAGACTATTTTGCGGGAAAGGACGCTTGCCATGCATGATGCAATCTTTTACAATAAACTTTGCACCATGAGGTAGGTTAGCGGGATTGGGCAATATAGTCACAGATGACACGTTATAACGCATAGATGAAATTATATGTGGAAGATTGACAGATTTTTCAAAAGTAAACAAAGTAAGTTTTTTGAGGTTAAGTGTTAGTTTTTTGTTTTGAAAGTAAAGTAGTTTAAAGAAAGAGTGATTTTCATTGAAATAAAATAAGTTTTAAGCAAAGAATAATTCACATATAATCTTTTTATTAATTTGAACAATTTTTTAAATTTTATTTGAAATTTCTTGACTTTATTTTTTTTAACAAGTTTATTTACAAATATATTTATTTTATTTTTATAACGCTTCGTTATATAGTATCTGTTTTCTCACTTCAGATCTGAATTCTCAGTCACCGTGTTTACGTGTAGCGCTCCAATTTAAACAGCGCTTGGCTTACCTTATTTACTCCAAAACTAAGGTCTTTACTACAGTTTTTAAACAGTGAACTCAACATGTTTTGGCAAATTTGTTTGTTTTTAATCATGCATACGTTAGTTCATAAAAAATAACAGTGTTAGGAATAGTTGTGGATTAGTTACAATATTAATTATAATATAATCATTAGTTAAGAGATATTTAATGTAAAATCTATAAGTCTATAATTATTATTTTTTTTTCGGAATTATCATCCCAGAAATGACTCTTGTCACCTTATCATACCAGAAATGTTGGGAAATGTTAGGCAACACTTTGAGTCCAGGCTGTATTTTTTTTTAAGAAGTCAATGGTTCTCATTTCGAGCACTTAATATGAGTGAAGGTTTTTACTCATTATAACATAATTATTAATGAAACTTTAAATAGGAGTTTTTTGGGAAATTATAACTTAGATTGGCCATTACGTTGGATAGAGTCAATATACAGACCTCCAGTTGGGTGATATATGCAATCCATGTGAGAGAGAGGTATGATGGGATATGTAAATTCATATGGTAAAGAAACAAAGAGTGAAGGGTTTAGTAAGATAAGAGACTCAAGATCTAATAATAAATTATTATTGAGTAAATTTCATTTTTATATGTATAAATAATTAAAGACGCAAAATAAATAACTTTAATATGTAAAGATAAAAAAGCAGACTTCAATATGTAAATAAAAGGCACACTTAAATTTAAATAGATAAAAAATACATTGTTAATAAAAGTGTGTTATATACTTGTATAAAATTAGACATTGAGAATGGAAGTGTAATACAGAACAGTAAAGTATTTAAATAATGCGCATTAAAAGTAAAATCAAATAATGGACAGTTTCAAGTTAATTTAAAAAGAAAATTGCAAAAAAGAACTATTATCAACTAAAAAGAAAACATACATCACGAATGTTACAAACTAGTTAAAGGAGAGAATAGAATAGATACAGTTGGCAGTGCTGGTACGCAGCGACTAAGTGCTAAAGGCGTTGTACGGCTTCACTCTGGGGCGAGAAATATGGCGACCGATAGTTGTGTCTAAGGTGGTGACCCACAGAGATTGTTGTAAAAGATGTGAATTTTTACTAAGTTTCATAGATTTGGATTATGTGTGTGTGTGTACAAAAGTAGTACAGATAATTTGTGAATTGCATCGAGTGATTGTGAGGATGTAAGCAGATAAAGATTTGGTACCACGAAAGCAACGTTTGTCAACTGTGAAATGGATTAAGTGTGCGATATAAATAGATATAACTGTTATACGGGCCCATCGTACAAATACGCACGTATCAAAACTTAAATAAATATGAACAAGTCTTTTAAATTGAACATTATTTATAAGATTTTTAAATTGTTTAACTTCATTCTATGTAATAATATTTTTTTGGTCTGTTTTTTAAAATTCTGAAATTTAAAACATAATTTAAACCAAACTGCGTCTCATTTTGATAGAAAACTTTTAAACTGTATGTTCTAGGTTATACGAGTATGTTTGTATTGAACGTAAATTGATGAATTTTTTCTGTTGTATAAACATAAGAAATATTGCGGAGTAGAGTAATTGGTTGTTCGTCACAATGTCTTAGTTTTCATTATTTGCCACAAATGTCCATGTAGCGAGTACTTTAGCAGTAACGAAACACAGCCCGGAAAATTAAATAAAAATAAAAAATGTTTTGTGTAAAGAAATGTTATGCATATTTAGAAAATTTATGAGATTATTTAGCGGCAAAAGTGCTTGCCACGTATGAATTGTATAGATGAATTATATATGAAAGATTGACAGGTGTTTTAAAGATAAACAAAGTAAGTTTTTTGTGGTTAAATGTTTGTTTTTCATAGTAAAGTAGATTGAATAAAGAGTGTTTTTTTATTGAAATTAAGTAATAAAGTGACTGATAAACAAAGGATAATTCACATATAACCTTTTTATTAAATTGAATATTTTTTATTTTTAACTTCATCTGTGACTACATTGCTTTGTCCCGCTCACCTATGTCATAGTGAAATTGAATATTTTTTAATTTTGAACAAGTTTATTTACAAATTTTTTATTTTTATAACGTCCAAAGTTATAAAATGGCTTAGCCAACGTGGGGCAACGTTATATCTTTGATAGTGCCTTGCACAGCCTTATATCTATCTTGCACAGCTTTGCACCATACGTGGCAAGCACTTTTCCCCGCTAAATAATCTCATATGCGTCATATTTTCTAAATATGGATATCATTTCTTTACACAAAACATTTTTTTTACTTTTATTTTATTTTCCGGGCTGTGTTTCGATACTGCTAAAGTACTCGCTACATGGACATTTGTGGCAAATAATGAAAACTAAGACATTGTGACGAACAACCAATTACTTTACTCCGCCAATATTTCTTATGTTTATACAACAGAAAAAATTCATCAATTTACGTTCAACACAATACATACTCTTATAACCTAGAACATACAGTTTAAAAGTTTTCTATCAAAATGAGATGCAATTTGGTTTAAATTATGTTTTAAATTTCAGAATTTTAAAAAGCAGACCAAAAAAATTATTATTACATAGAATGAAGTTAAACAATTTAAAAATCTTATAAATAATGTTTAATTTAAAAAACTTGTTCATATTTATTTAAGTTTTGATAATTGCGCATTTGTACGATGGGCCCATATAATAGTTATCTATTTATATCACACATTTAATCCATTTCACAGTTGACAAACGTTGCTCTCATGGTACCAAATCTTTATCTGCTTACATCCTCCTGCTTAGATCCTCCAATGTGGGGCAATCTTCTTCTTTTATCAAGACCTTTAAAATGAGGTGTCACTCAATAGGGGTTCTCATTTAAAATTTTCGACTCACCCCCAAAATGACCCATTTTTGGGGGAGGGTTTGAAATTTATGATATACCAAAAAACTCCAATTTTGGTCAAGTTAACAATCCCCAAAGCAAAACTTACTATTTCCATTAATACAAAAAAATAATAGGGGGGGGGGGACTTTTAAGACACCCGGTATATAATTATATGGGATAATCGTGATCAGAGTAATACATGCTATTCTACCGCTGAACCAGAAAGAGAGTACCCTTTAATCTGTAACACTAACAGCCATGTCACAGAGAAAATATACGATGAGAAATAAAACAGCAGTTTCCTATAGTGTCTAAAAGCACAGAGGTTTGGTCTAAATAAATAAATGACGCAATACTTAAATAATATTAACCATTTATAATTTTTATATATATATTTCTTAATGACGCAAAATAATTACAATAGAATCATTTTTTTTAATAAATAAATAATAAAATATAAAAGCAGACTGTAAAAGTAGGTAATATAAAAGCAGACTTAAAGAATATATTAATGTATGAACGTGTGTAAAATGTGAAAATTATATAAGAGATTTTGTTTCAATGAGTAGTGCGTTTGAAGTGAACAATATAAAGCAGCAGTTAAAATCATAAACAGTTCAATAAATAGAAAATAATAACAAAACATAACACAATTCGACATGTATCGAGATCTCAGTATAATAAGAAATTCCATATACAATGATCATGGAAGCAATTCAAAGAGAGAGAGGGCATCAAGTTGCTTACGTGACAAAACGCAGGTATCAAGCAATTGGTAACGCGACAGAACGTTCTCGAGGCAAGAGACTTCTACCAAGATGGCGTAGCTATTGATGTGTGTTGCATAAGGCTGGTGAGGAATATTACACAAAAAATGTAGTTTTTGTTTCGAAATGGTGACAAGTTTGGTCACAAACTAAAGAACATATACTTTTGAGTTGGTGTTATCGTAAGAATTGGAATTGATCATGTAAATTGAGTGTTTTCAACATATAACTGTTCCATGTGCTTCAACAAAACTAACGCGAGATAGGCTTCAGAACATATCGAGTGAATTGTGTTAACGACGAAAAATCCTAGGTAAATAACAGTGCGACGAATATAACGCAGTAAGTAATAATGGCCATAGGACACATTTTTTAGTCTGCAAGTATAAAATTTTGATTATTTTAAAAAGTAATTCCTCTTAATTTCTGTTGCGTCATTTTTTCTTTTTGAGAGATATGGTTGATAAAAGTTTCATGTAATTGTAAATAGTTCTTTGATTTGTTTGTATATTTGTACCATTATGTTGATATCTTTTTATTGTTGTGAACATTCACTTTTAAATATGTTTGAGTAAACAAAGGTTTTTTGCCACAATGTCTTGAATTTCTTTATACAGCCACGAACATCCATTTAGCTTGTACTTTGATAGCCAGGTTTCCACCCCTGAGGAAATCAAATTAATTAATAAATATTTTTCAGTAATTAACAATTATGAGTAGTTATATGCAAACAGAGCATAAGTGAGGTTATATGTGGATTGTCGCAAATGTTATGATTATTATTTTTTATTAGTATTGTGGGAGTTAAGTGAAGGTGATTTTTTAAGGTTTTGAAAGTAAGGTGAGTTAAAGTAAGGTGAAGCACATGATATTATTCTACGTTGAAGTTGGGAGAGAGATGTTGTGGAGAGTTTAGGTAAATGATGATTTTATTGTTGAAGTAAGGCAATAGGCCTAGGAGGTATATAAATGATTTAAAGTATTACATGAGCGACGACTTTTGCTTTTAAGGTGAATAAGTGAAGGAGATGAAGGAGAGATATTAATAATTATTAGATAATCCACATATAGCGTTTTTATTTTTGATTTAAAACATTTTTTTATTTTTTTGAATTTTTTACCGAACCTCATTTTTTTTTAACACATTATAACTTGATATATTTTTATTTTTATTTTTGCAACGCTTAACGTTGCAAAATGACTTTCCCAACGTGGGGCTGAAAAACAAAAGAAAATATTTTATATTTTTGCAACGCTTAACGTTGCAAAGCATGACCCTTACAAATAAATTACCTTTAGAAACTGAAACAGACGATACTTCAGAGATTTTGGATTTATAACCGTCAGATGTTACCAGCTGGACTGCACAAGAGTACATGTTACCGTTTTCAACATCATTGAATATAAACGGTGGTCCTTCGGCTTTGTATTGCTTAGCAGTGGTCAAGTCCAGATTAGAACCTTCTGATACAGACACCA